>CANYBF010096863.1:0-126595 GCA_948192965.1 Dalechampia spathulata
CCAAGACGTCATCATGACGTACATACAGGCACAGAATACATAGCACATACGCAAGCAACACATGTATACATACACGTATACTTCCAATCATGCATACAAAACTACTAAAACTCCTAGGGGGTCAAACGCGGATGTAACATTTCATGCAAGAACGAAGCATATTGATGTTCGCTATCATCATGTGCGGGAAATTCTCGAAGAGGAGGAGATACTTCTCCAGAAGATTCAAACTACAGAGAACCCTGCAGATATGTTGACCAAGGTAGTGACAAAAGTCAAGTTTAAACATTGTTTAGACTTGGTTAATATCCTGCATATTTGAGTTGGCACCACAGGGTGCAAGTTGGAGGCACTGCAAGAATCATTTTTATTGAGAAGATTTGTAGTTGGTGAGATTAAAAATTAGGATAAGATGGAGATTTGTTGACTTTTCCCCAAATTCTTAATCCCACATTGCTAAGAAGCAAAGGGGGAGGGGAGGTTGGGTATTATAAAAGGAAGCTCTCCCCCTCATTTGTAATCATCCCACAAACAAGCCTTACACATTTGGCTTAGTTTGTTTTCTCTTCTTTCTCTCTTGTAATATTTCTTTTCTTTAATGAAATATTATTAGTAGTGCCTTGAGCACGTAGGCTTAATTGGCCGAACCTCGTTAAATTCTGATGTTTTTTTGTTCTATTTAATAGCTTTATTTTTAGCTATATTTAGTTGGTTATTTTGTTTAAAAAACTAAGATTATTCTGTCTAAGAAAAGGTGATACTTAAGTAGTCCGGTGTGACCCACCATTCTGATCTGGGAATTTTCTTAGTATAATTTTGACATTATAATTTTCTAAATATTCTTGAAAATATTGTTATTAATTATCACTTCCGCAACAACAGCTTCTCGTTCATTCCTTTTCTTTTTGCCAACGATTCGCCAAAATGTGAGTTGGTATGTCTTCTATTGTTCGGTGTAAGCTGCCCTTCAACACGAGAAGATCATATATTACTGTTTATGATTTCTGACAAAGCTATATTAAGGATCCTACCTCATCCTCGCTAATCCTTGTGCGCTATTCGAGCAAAAATCATATCACCAATAGCAAGCTCAAAAGCTGCACAAGCAAATGACCGCATATATATCAACAGAGAAAGAATACCCAGACCGCAGAATAGCTGGAGGGTTCTTTGTCACCCAAACATATATGCGTTTTCAAAAGCAACGGCTCGCTTTGCCCTCCGTTTCAACTTTCTCGATGAGAACCACCACCAAATGCTACCTTCAGGCTTCTGAAGTATGGGTACGAGGCCCGACCAGGCTGGATCTTTAGCAGGATTAGTGGTGCAGAAGAGAAGAATATTTTGCAGGTTTCAAGTCTCTACAGAAGTAACCTGATCCCATCATGCATTTGCATATCTGTCCGACTTTTATTCGATGGAAGGCCCTTGTAATGAATATGCTTAAATCAAAGAATTAGTTGGAGTTGATGTTATATATGCAAGGAGCTTGATCGAGTGTACGAGGTGGTTCTTTTTTTAATTAACATTGTGTAATAATTCTATTAAAAACATCATGCAATTGAATGTAATAAGTAAAATACATGTAATAATAAAGATAACCCTTTTTTCTAATTTGATAAACAATTCTATTTCCACTTAGACTAATTAATGGTGAAAGAGATTGATAGTAATTTTGAATTTCCACTTGATTAAAAGTGATAGTGATATTGATTCTGGTATAGCCATTCCATTATATAGTGTTATTTATACCACTTTAGAAGGTACTATATATATATATATATATATATATATATATATATATATATATATATATATATATATAAAAGAAAGTAGAACAAGTGGAATGTGAAAATGAAGTACCCACAAACAGAAATGGGTCTTAAAAGTAATATTTGACTTTACTGAGTAGAGAGTTGAAGATGTTATAATATATAGTTTTTTAGATATAATAAACTATAGTGTTATATATTATATTATTCTGTAATGTATGATAAGGTCCAAGACAAGGCTGCTGCACGTTTAACATCCTCTCGCACTATGCTATGAAAAATGAGGTACAAGTTAAGTAAATGTGTCATCTTTATTGCAATTTTTTCTTGATTTCCGAAGATGAATTAAATGATTGGATTAAATTCTTTGAAGGGTACGAAGTTTTTGTTAAATTTTTGATATTTAAGTTAAATAAAGATTAATTAAGAGAGATTAAAATAAAGAGTCATAAGATTAGTATTTACAAAAATACATGTAATCGACCTCTTAATATATTATAATCACATGTTATGACATTCAATGAAAATACTGTTTCAAGTCAAGATTGAACCTGAATCATTATCGAGGAAGAGATTAAACAAAATGAAGTTGCAAGTGTAGATGATGATGCTATTGATGATAAAAGAATATTCAGGGAAATTATTAAATAATAATAATAATAATGGATGTGTTGTCGTTTTGGAATTCATTATAGTCCTTTTATTACATGTGTGGACCTTGTCCTAGAAATGACATTTACTTGCACACGTTTGCAGTTGGTCCAACATCCTCCTCTCCTCTCCTCTCCTCTCATTCATCTACTTCAGATTTTTTTGCAAGACTAATTTAGTTTTTTTTTTAATGAATTCATTATTTTATCATAAAACCATTTTTTTAATAATATTATTGTAAATTCATAGTAATTTTACTATTAAAAATAGGAATTTTAAGGCATCCTTGAAGAAAAGCACTACAAGTAGTTAAGTAGTTAGGAGATGGTCTTAATTCCATGCCTTTTTTATGCTGCCTGTATGGATCGCCAATGACATGATGCTCTCTTTCCATGGTGCCAAGAGACTAGGATCATAGAATAATCCATGACTAATTATAATATTTTCCATCAACAGTAGTTTTTGAATGAATATCAGATTCCAGATGACGTTGATGAATTCACCCTCCAAAGTGTGTGTTTGTTTCAAATGCCTTTTTGGATTGCGCATGATAGTCGTGCTGTTCATGCTGGTCCACAACTGATGGTGGCAGCCATTCATTTCCACCACTTCACCACCCTTGTACTATAACACACATGGTTAAAAATTATATAAGATAGCCATGGCTAAGAAAACGAAACAAGGACATCTCTTCACCATACGTTCCATGGGCAATCTGAAATGGAGATTAATTAATTCTGTCATCAACCCTCAGGTGGGGTGCATCTTAATTTTATCATGGAAAGATTCGATATAAGAGACACGTTTGTTTTTGAGTATGATGGGTAGGCTGAATTCTACTATTCTTTGGTTTCAAAGAACCTTAAAACTCTAAAAGTAGTTGCTTTTTGTTCAGATTCATCCATTCGTTCATATGTAGTTTCCTTTTTCCTCCAATCCAAAGCCTTGAAAAAGAATGGTGTTTTGTGTTCTTAATTAGTAAACCAACCGTCTCCAATATGCGAGTCTTCTTCTGTCACATGTGAAAATTAATTAAAGCTTGCTTCTTTTCCATTAAAACTGTTAGCTCAAGTCATCTTCTAGATCCAACGTATTGTCTTTGTTTCTTACCTTTCATCTTTTTAATGTGAGCTTTTTCTGAACCCTTTTTAATGTGAGTTATGACAGCTCTTTTCCAATTCCGCATGGTACCTTTGTTAGCCCAGTACGGTACTTTCTCGTTTTTTCTTTTGTCCTGCCTAAGGTCTTGCTGGGTTCATTTACTTCAGCAAAAAAAAAAAAAACTTTTTCTTTCTGTTTGGAACTGGGTTCTGCTTTGCTTTTCTTATGATGCTTTGTGTTTTCCATGGATTTGATTTGATGTACATCCATTTCAAAGAATGGCTGTTGTAGCATTTTCCAGCTTATTCATTCCGTTTCTTTTATCACTAACAGCAAGTTGTTATCGGTTTGTGCTTCAAATGATTCACTCACTCTTTGTCTGCAGATAGCAAGCTGAGTATAAGGCGTGATTTGACGAGGAAAAAGGAAACCATGAAGCTGTTATGGATTCTGGTATTGATGATTCTATGTAATGAAGTTCCGGTAATTATGGGTACTGGAAAAAATTCTACAAGACCGGAAAGAGTGAATATTGGAGCTATTTTGTCGTTCAATTCCACTGTAGGCAAAGTTGCAAGAATTGCATTACAAGCTGCTGTTGATGATGTGAATTCTGATCCCTCTATTCTTGGTGGAACTCAGCTGAATGTTAAATTTCAGGACAGCAATTATAGTGAATTTCTTGCCATTTTAGAATGTAATACTCTTGATTTAAATGATAAATATAGTTTGGCT
The DNA here is from genome assembly GCA_948192965.1 of Dalechampia spathulata. Lineage (NCBI taxonomy): Eukaryota > Viridiplantae > Streptophyta > Magnoliopsida > Malpighiales > Euphorbiaceae > Dalechampia > Dalechampia spathulata. The sequence goes on from CANYBF010096863.1 coordinate 4,260, forward strand.
GATGGATTATGATTGTTCATCGTTTGATTTTTGACTGTTCATGGCAGCTTTGAAGTTCATGGAAGGTGATACTGTGGCTATAATTGGTCCTCAGTCCTCAGTTACAGCCCATGTTGTATCCTTCATAGCGAATGAACTCCAAGTCCCTCTACTGTCATTTTCTGCCACAGATCCTACTCTTTCTGCTCTCCAGTTCCCCTTCTTTGTAAGAACATCGCAAAATGACTTGTTCCAGATGGCAGCTGTAGCCAAGATTCTTGAATATTATGGATGGAGAGAAGTTATAGCAATTTATGGAGATGATGATTATGGCAGAAATGGGATAGCTGCATTAGGTGATAAGCTTGCAGAGAAACGTTGTAAGATCTCGTACAAAGCACCCTTGAGTCCTCAAGCAACAAAAGATGAGATCATGGATGCATTAGTTCAGGTTGCTCTAACCGAGTCCAGGATTCTAGTCGTTCATGGTCCAATCACCTGGTCTCCAATGGTGTTCCGCGTTGCTCACTATTTAGGCATGATGGGACCTGGCTATGTGTGGATTGCGACTAATTGGCTCTCCACTCTTATTGATACTAGTTCTCCTCTGCCACAAGAAATAACTGATAGCGTCCAGGGAGTTCTTAGCTTGCGAATGTATACCCCAGATTCAGATGCTAAAAGAAAATTCGTTGCCAGGTGGAGCAACTTGACCAGGGGAAAAACAGCTAATGGCAATATTGGATTGAGTACTTACGGTCTGTATGCGTATGACACGGTATGGCTGCTTGCCCGTGCACTTGATGGATTTTTTGATCAAGGAGGAAACATTTCATTTTCTCCTGATTCCAAGGCAGCTGAACTTCGTGACGGGGATTTAAATCTTCATGCTATTGATGTCTTCAATGAAGGAAAACAATTGGTTGAGAGCATATTCCAGGTTAATATGACAGGTGTTACAGGTCCAGTCAAGTTCAATCCTGACGGAAACCTCATTCATCCTGCTTATGAAATCATCAACGTGATCGGTACAGGGTATAGAAGGATTGGTTATTGGTCTAACTATTCTGGTTTATCAATTGTGCCTCCTGAAGTACTTTACTCGAATCCTCCTAATCTTTCCACTTCAAGTCAGAAACTGCATCCGGTCATTTGGCCAGGACAGCAAGTACAGCAGCCTCGAGGGTGGGTTTTTCCAAACAATGGAAGACATTTGAGAATTGGAGTCCCGAATCGAGTGAGTTATCGCGAGTTTGTCTCTCAGGTACCGGGCACTGAAATGTTTTCTGGTTACTGTATTGATGTTTTCACGGCTGCTGTCAACTTGCTGCCATATGCAGTCCCTTACAAGTTAATGCCTTATGGGGACGGAATCAAAAATCCGAGCGATACTGAGCTTGTACAATCGATCACAGCCGGTGTGAGTACTGATAACAGGCAATCTGAAAGATTCTGGAAAACGGATAAATCACTCATCAATTCTTCTTTCTTCTCATCTGCTATTTCAGGTTTATGATGCAGCAATAGGTGACATTGCAATCACTACTAACAGAACAAGGATGACAGACTTCACACAGCCATATATGGAGTCAGGACTAGTTGTTGTGGCTCCAGTGAAGAAGCAGAACTCTGATGCTTGGGCATTTTTGAGGCCATTTACTCGCTCGATGTGGGGTGTTACCGCTAGTTTTTTCATAATCGTGGGAATTGTTGTTTGGATATTGGAGCACAGGTTCAATGATGAATTCAGAGGACCTCCTAGAAGACAATGCACCACTATCCTCTGGCAAGTGACTAATCTTCCACTGGTTTATGAGGTTTCTCCTCACGTTTTTACTAGTGTTTCCTGCATTGACATAAATTTTTAATCATTTTTACCATCTCTCTGCAGGTTTAGCTTTTCAACAATGTTCTTCGCGCATAGTAAGTGCCAATGCAAGACGTTTACTGATTGCAGAAGAAATTTCCATTCAACTTGACAGAAAGCTGTTCATGTTTTGTTGCAGGAGAAACCACTGTCAGCACACTTGGCCGAGTCGTATTGCTTATATGGCTATTTGTGGTGCTTATAATCAACTCGAGCTACACAGCAAGCCTTACCTCAATCCTTACGGTACAGCATCTTTCCTCTCGCATCCAAGGCATTGAAACTTTAAAGGCAAGCAAGGATCCCATTGGTTACCAGCAAGGTTCATTTGCGAGGGAATATCTGATCAATGAACTCGACATTGATGAGTCCAGACTCGTCCCTCTTCTCATGCCAGAGGACTATGCTAAAGCCTTGAAAGATGGCCCCAGGAAAGGCGGTGTTGCGGCTGTTGTCGATGAGCGTGGCTATATGGAGCTCTTCCTTTCAACGAGATGTGAGTTTAGCATTGTTGGTCAAGAATTCACCAAAAATGGCTGGGGCTTCGTAAGTTCTTCCAATTCATTTTCTTGTAACCATTGTTTCTAGTTCAAGCTCAGTTTCTGTATCTGCATGATGAATTTGTCTTCATTCGTCAGGCCTTTCCAAGAGACTCGCCCTTAGCAATTGATATGTCAACTGCGATTCTGAAACTGTCGGAGAATGGGGATCTCCAAAGGATTCACGACAAATGGCTGATGAGAAGCGCGTGCAGTTCAACAGGCACCAAGCTTGAAGTAGACAGGCTTCAACTGAGAAGCTTCAGGGGACTGTTTCTGATATGCGGGTTAGCCTGCTTGCTCGCTCTCTTACTATATTTTCTCAAGATGGTGCATCAGTTCAGCAGGCACTACTCCGAGGAGCTGCCTCCCTCTAGTCGAAGCTCGACTTCTGCACGCGTTCAGACATTTCTGACATTCGTAGATGAAAAAGAAGAGGAAGTAAGGCACCGTTCCAAGCGACGGCAACTGTCTAACAGAGGAGAAGACGGTAAATCCATGGATAGTTCTACTTCTTCCAATAGGGTACATGTTGAATCATCGTATCATTCCAAGGAAGGTCTTTACGCGAGTAACCAAGTATAGAATATTCATCTTCAGGCAACATTTACAAGACGCAGAAAAACCAAGCCTTTTTCAGGCGGCCCTCTTGGAAGAAATGCGTGGGCCCGGAGCAAATTTGGTTCCTGTAACAGAACCTGTCCATAGTCTCCAGGATTCTGAAAGACACATCCTTTCCTTGGGGGGTGGAGCCGCCGCTTGCTCTGTACCAGAAAAACAGAAAACACCGAAAGTTTAATCCATGTTTGCATGATTCAAAATTGTAAGATATACATATCTGAAAAGTCCTTCGAGCAAGTTTCAAGTGAGATTCCATTATCGAGCTTGTTCCACACGATCTAAACTTGAAATTTATACTACTCGGTGACTGTAGATATGGAGAAAATGTATATTTTATAAAATTTATATTATATATTATTCTCAATATTTATATATATATATATATTATATGTGAATTAACGTATTTTATATAATAATTATGTATGTTTTAGTCAAAAGTCAATTAAAATTTATTAAAGTGGATTATTAACTTAATTATTAAAATATTTTTAAACCATTAATTTCAATTTATTTAAATTAATGTAGGTTTTTTAATTAATCCATTATAAAAAAAAAAGCATTATCTAAAGCTTGATATTATTTATTAAATAAATTTATATTGATTAAATAAAATTAATAAAAATAATTAAAAACCATGTCTGCTTTTCCAGCTCCGTAAATTAACATAAACCCTACTGTCTGTGTAGCTGCAGAAACATAGCATACAAGGAAACATGTTACACAGCAAAACCTTCAATAAGAAGACCAGGGGCGGCAAAGTTCAAAAGGTTGTCCTCCTTCTCAACGAACCCTAATTCCTTCTATTTTCCTGCTTCTAATATTATTGATTCCTCTGCTGCAGCTTGTCAGAGAAGTTTATTTGAGGGATGACATTTATTGCGGAGCTTCTTTTTGTAAAGCATGCGATACTTCAGCTGCTCGCTTCTCTGCTTCTTCCACAATTATTGTTCTTGACACTAATGTCGTTCTCAATCAGGTAATTAAGTTTTATATGGTTTGTTTATTTTGTTTTAATGTTGTGATTTTAGCTGAAATATTCGGTGGCTTGTTATTTTCAGATTGATTTGCTCGAGAATCCAGCTATTGAAGATGTGGTTGTGTTATCAGTTGTGTTGCAAGAGGTTAAGAATAAAAATGCTGCTATTTACAACCGAATTCGAGCTCTGTGTAGTAATCCTGCCCGGAAATTCTTTGTTTTCTCCAATGAATTTCATAGGTTTATTTTTCTGTACTTGCTTTGTATTCTCCTTCTCTCTCTCTCTCTCTCTCTCTCTTACCGTTGTTGTTAGTGATCAAGTGTTAATTTGTAACTTGTTTTTACTTGTTGGTGATACTTTACAGGGATACATATGTTCAGACCATGACTGGAGAAAGCCCTAATGATCGAAACGATAGAGGTTTGCATTTTCTTTTCATTGGCTTGATGATATTCTTATTATACAAGTCTTTAACATACCCTGTGAATGTTTCTTTCTCTTAATATTGAAGCTTGACATGTGTTAATTGTTCGACTTTCAGCTATTAGAGTTGCTACCAGATGGTACCAGAGTCATCTTGGTGATGCAGCGAAAGTTTTACTAATCACCAATGACAAGGAAAATAAGAGGAAGGCTATTGAAGAGGGTGTTTCTGCTGAGACAAGTACGTATAAAAGCTTCAATATCTGAAGAATTCTATTCTAGTGACTATTATGAACTATGTTATTATGAACTATGTCTATGCTTGGAGCTCACTTCTGTAGTTTTCTTTTTCAGTTGAATCTTTTATTAAGTCACTGGGTCAACCAGCTTTGCTTGACCTGCTTTCACAGCCTGCTTCTGAAGATACAATCATGGAGGAGATCGAAGATTTAAGACCTTCAAAGAGGAAAGTCATTTACCCAGAGGTATCAATCTACATTGTGCATTTATGGCTTCTAGGCTTGGTGGGGTGAAATGGCTTACACCAGGCTCTTTTTTCAGCATAAACCGATGTCTGAGATCACTGCTGGTTTGACTAGTGGAATATATCATCAAGGAAAACTTCGTGTTAACCGTTATAATCCTTTTGAAGCATATGTTGGAAGTGAGAGCATTGGTGATGAGATTGTCATTTGTGGCCGGGGAAATATGAACAGAGCTTTTGATGGTGATATAGTGGCAGTGGAACTTCTTCCCCAAGATCAATGGCGTGAAGATGGATCTTTGTCTATAGCAGATGAAGGTATTTCAACTACTATTGGTTCCTCGTTTCTTCGATGAACATGCATTTTGTGGCTTTGGGTGGGCTGTCATAGGGGTGTTTGCGTTTCCATATTAAAGAAGTTACTTTTCCAAAAGAGCAATATGACAGTTAAAATTCAAGTACAGAAAAGCATAAATTGTATTCCACTTGCAGTTAGACTAATCTCTCTTTATTATTTCATATGATTTTACATTTTTACAATGAGTTACTTTCATGTATTGTAGATGATGATGATGAGGACGTGCATCTAGTTCCAAACAGTGCAGATGATGCTCCTCGAACAACAAATTCAGCATCTAGTTCTGCCAGTGATACAAATCCTACATCCACTCGTCCATCTGGCCGTGTTGTTGGCATTATAAAGCGCAACTGGCACTCGTAAGTACTGATTTTCAGAGATATGATATATCACTAGTTTATTCAATGAAATGAATATTAGATATAAATAAATTTCATAATAGATGTCAGGTTAGTTGCTAGGTTGCACATGGGATTGACTGCTATTAATTAGATTTTAACTTTTTTTTATTTTTTGTGATAGCTTTAACCACATATTTAGTGATATAAGCACTTCTTTCCTTGTCAAATGCTTTATGAAAGATAGTATAATAGGGTTTACTTAATAAGAAACATGTATTGTCTGGTAAGAGATACTATAAAGGGTAATAGTTGGAAAATTGGACAGATGAACATGTTTTCTTGTTTCAATGGAAAACAGGAGACAATCAAGAATGGAAACCTAAAACTTCTTCCGGAACTATATAGGACCATCATTCCTTTTATGCTTCACTTTCAAGCCCTGTGATAATGATATCTGAGGTAGTTCTTTAATTGTGTGCTACCATGCTTTAGGCAAGATTCAAGCATGTCTTCCATGCATGTTGATGGAATTCTATGAAGGCTGTGCTTTCAGATCCCTGCATACTACATTTCTATTTTATTTCTATGGTGTTCTTTTATCCATTTTTGTGTGTATGGATAATAATTCATTAGTTGATTAGTTATGAAGTATTATTTTATATCTGTGGTTAAAGCAATGTCACCTTTTGAATAATTACATGCAGCTATTGTGGATCTTTAGAGCCAATGCCAATGCCTGCTGGAAGTGGTGGTCTTGTCTATGCTTTATTTGTCTCCAAAGATAGGAGAGTTCCTAAAATTCGAATTCAAACACGACAACTCCAAAATCTTCTTGACAAAAGAATTATTGTGGCTGTTGATTCTTGGGACCGTCAAGCACGGTATCCTTCTGGTCATTATGTACGAAGTATAGGAGAGATTGGTGACAGAGATACTGAAACTGAGGTTTATAGTGATTTCATCTGCTTGTTCTTGAGAAGTAGTCAATAAACTTATCAGTACAGTATAACTGCTGTTGTTTTGACATTAGGCCTTGCTAGCTGCAAATGTAGTTCCAGAGTCATATTATCTTTCTGAATGTTACAGGTGGTTTTAATAGAGAATGACATTGATGCAAGACCATTTTCAGCTCAAGTTTTGGCGTGCTTACCTCCATTACCATGGTCTATTTGTGCAGAAGATTTGGCAAATCCTATTAGGATAGACTTGCGGCATTTGCGTGTTTTTAGTGTTGACCCTCCAGGTTCAGGATCCAATCATGAAGTCTTCTTATTACTATACACCTTGAACTTGGATTTGGTTTGACTGGATATTTATCATGTGCATGTGGCATTTGCAGGATGCAAAGATATTGATGATGCATTACATTGTACATTGCTCCCCCATGGAAACTTTGAAGTTGGAGTTCGTATCCTCTTGCATGTTTCTTTTGATTTGGATTCAAACACACACAAGTAGTTAACGTAGCAAAATAATAAGATGCTAACCGGCCAGTGTGGATGTTTCTGAGTTCCTTGTGTTCCGTATATTTACCATATGTTCTTACATGAGGTCAAATTTGCCTGACGGTTCAACCCATGATCTAAATTGGATTCCTACCCTGTTGTCATCTCAAATGTTTGTTTTCCTTTACAGATGTCAAAATAGACATTGCTGATGTAACAAACTTTGTCCACCCAAACACCCCACTAGATGACGAGGCTACACAAAGAGGCACATCTGTGTACCTTGTTGAGCGCCGTATTGACATGCTTCCAAAACCTCTGACAGAAGGTGATTTCTGTCATACCTCAGCTTGTTATCATGCAATATATTGCTAGTTTTGACTCTGGTTTGGCACACTTGTTTTGTTCTGACAACTGAAGATTGTATACCAATATGTTTTATTTTGTAGATATTTGTTCTCTTCGAGCTGACGTGGAGAGGCTAGCCTTTTCTGTTATTTGGGTATGTGCATCAATTCTTGACCATCTTAAGGAAACTGCAAGAGATATTCATTTTAGCAGTAGTTATTTCTAAATTCTGCAAAAGCAAAATTTCTTGATTTGTGGTTGAAAGAGCAGAGCACTTTTGCATCATTCATTTCCATTTTTTTGGTGGAATGTGGAAACAAGTGTGTGGTCAGGTTTCCAAGTTTCGGAAGTTTCTTTGATGTTGAATTTCTGTCAAATGACAGGTTATCATAATAAAAAGAAACATTTAGATTTTAGTTATTGTTTGCCTATAGACTGTTACTAAGTGATCTTTGTCTGCTCTCTCTTCTTCTTATTGGTGCACACATACTTAAACAGAAACAAAATCTATGAAAGAAGTATTTCTTGTGAAAATTTCCCCTGCACTTTTAATAAATTTTGTGCTTTACCATGTATCATGGACAGATGAGATTCTTCACATTCTTGCATATCATGCATATACTTATGCACCAATGCATATGAAAGCAGTTTGCACAGAGTTTTTTACGCTATTAGTATTATACTTATATTTTAGATCCTTGGTTCTAAAATCAAAAACATATTGCAGGAAATGACCCCTGAAGCAGAGATTATTTCCACAAGATACTCAAAAAGTGTCATAAAATCATGTGCAGCATTGTCTTACATTGAAGCACAGGCTAGAATGGATGATAGGTACATTCACATAGTTATAACTGGGCAGGGATGTAATTCTATTTTGTCCATTTTTATGTTGTTTCACCATTCTGCATTTATCATCAACCATGATGTGCCCATGAGAGATGACATGGTCACCATTTCTTTGTATTGAAGATTCTGTTATAAATGATGACCAAGATCTATCTCTAGTTCATGTGTTCCAGTTAACATCTGCAATGAAAAGCTGATTATGTGGATGTAAGCTGAAATATGCCACCTAGTCAGACATGCATGAAAGTTTTATTTGAAGCTTGTGATTTCCAGCAAGCTGAATTCACTTATTGATCCTGGAAGAAATAAAAACTGAGATGGATGAAACTTCAAATGTTGATGTGAACTTTATTTTGCTGATTCATGTTTTATTGTATAAAGTGTGTTAGAACTAGTCAGAATGCAGGTTTATGAGTGATTGAATTGTTTATAGGATTCATCTTTGAGTAGTGCCTATATATCCATGGTGGATGTTTTAGGGAACCATAGGTTTTGTTATGCTTATAGGCATGATAACTAAAAATCACAGGCTTGCTGGTTTGATCAAGTCTCTTACTTGTGAATAGACCTGCTTGGAGTGAGTCTTTGGTGCCTTAAATTGCTTTTTGTTTAAAAAACTTGCTAACATTCATTTTTAATCTTGGCAGACTTTTGCAACCTTAACAGTTGCCTCAATACTATATGGTTCATACTTGCCAGTACAATTTGTTGCATCAAACATCATTTGCGCTCTTATATTTCCTATTTGGAAGTGACATCTTTGTCTTGTTCTTGTACTTGTTTTTTGTAACTCAGGTGATGACCTAACCTTTACTTTGTTATCTGCAGTCGGTTGATGGACCCGGTGACTAAAGATTTAAGAAATATGAATACTTTGGCTAAGGTATTGGTTTTGATCATTTTGTAGAAGTGGATCTGGTTTGCATTTTAGTGCAAATCATGTTGATAACTTTGTTCATATGTATGACACTGCAGATAATGAGGCAGAGGAGAATTGAAAGAGGAGCGCTAACACTTGCTTCAGCTGAAGTCAAGTTTCAGATAGATACTGAGACTCATGATCCACTTGATATTGGTGTGTTTCCCAAATTGAATAACTTGTAACCCATAAGTTTCAAATTTGAGTTTATTTCTCTTGGAATAGTCATTTTTGCTGTTTACTTGATCAATCTTCAGTAATATCTTAGTCCATACATGTTCCAAAGTTGACATGATCCGTTCTTGCATTATAATTTTGATGTGTTTTGTCTATTTTCGTTGTACTGGTTGGTGACATTTTGGATTTGATACTTCAATCATCAAGCTGGAGATACTTGCTCATGAATCTCTGTGTTTATTTCCCATAATTATTTTTAAGCACTAAGAAGCTGAATTTACTGATTCTCTTTTGGAAATTTGGGTGTTGTCAGAATTATGTGTATGGTTTAGTTGTAATTACATGTATCTATGTTACGTAGGTTGTTGGGGCTGTTTGTTGAACTCAGAACTGGTGTACATACATGTATGTGTATATGCAGACATGCACATTCATTCCATACGCTTAAGTTTTTGACAAGGTGTATGCATGTATGATATGGCTAGAAAGACCATTGTAAATCAAATTTTGTTTAGTTCAGGCTTGCTTTTGTAAAATTTGATTACAGTGTTCAAATCATTGCCTTTTAAAAGAAAACATTGAAAAGTTTTTGAGTAGAAATTCGCAGTTTAGTCTGTGCCCCTTTCCGTATGCTTCTGTTGGTGGCGTCCCTGTATATATTGGGGCTATGGGGAGTCGGGTGCTATGCTAGCACAATAACAAATTTAATTTGTGCTCTGCATTTCTACGAGACATTTTCCCAGTACGCTCTAATGTGGAATGTGTAGTTCTTTGAATTGTCTTTATAGTAAACATAACTTTGGTTGTAGAATGGTTGCAGAGCAAGAATCAACATCTGATAATTAATTCATCTTTATTTCCATGTCCTTTTGCATTCTCTTCATGATTTTGTACAGTTATTTTTCATTTTTTGGTTGTTTCAAACAGATTTCTTTCTGTTCATCATTGTAACATTAAATGCATAGGATTTCAGGCATGTACCAGATTCGAGAAGCAAACCAAATGGTTGAAGAGTTTATGCTTGCTGCTAATGTTTCAGTTGCTGAGCAAATTCTTAAAAGTTTTCCTGGGTGTTCACTTTTAAGGTCAAGTAATGGATTTTATTTGTTTTTACATCTCTTATTATTTGGGATTTTTATTATTCTTAATTATATTTCTACCAATAAGAAGCTTGAGGTTTCCTTCTATGAAATCAGAGACTCCTCTACTTGCTTGCCCCAGCTGTTGTCAGTCGTTCTAGATACTATAGAACTGCCTTTTGGGTATATTATGCAGTATCAATGATTCAAAGTAAAAATGCGTATGCACATACTGCTGAAGTACACCTCTTTGGTTTTCTATCTAGATGTGTGGTGGTGCAAGTTTCGCCATCTCTTGTTGGTTCTTTTTGAAAGTTTGACACCATGATAGTCCTTTCAAGTATTACTTGAGAGATCATGATTTTTCTTTGCTTTTATATGTCAAGAATCCAAATATGGAGTTTAGTACGAAATTACATGCTAAAGCTGAGGTTGGTTCTATATACAGACGTCATCCAACTCCAACTAAAGATATGCTTGAACCGTTATTGCGAACAGCTGCTTCTGTTGGTCTGAGTTTGGATGTTTCATCATCAAAGGCACTAGCTGATTCACTTGATAATGCTGTGGTAAGGAATTAAAAGCGTATTCTGTAATCCATGTTTTGACCTGATTGCTCCACATTTATCCATTGATTAACCATTACAGAAGTAAGAAAGCCTTATTGTTATGCAATTTGAATTTTATCGAGCTGGATGTTATTGTTCCTATTTAAGGCTTTGATTATTTTCTCTAGCTTTTAAGTTCAAAGGAATCCGTCATCCTGAGATTTCCTTTGGCAGGGTCATCAATCGATGTTGAGATCTGAGTACTTTGCTGTTTACTCGTTTTATTGTATTGTAGTATATTGGCTTACCAGGTTGTTTAGAAAAACGTTTGGCATACTGACTATGCGTAATGGATATGCATTTAGCTTTTATATATCAATTGAATTTTTTCAAAGGAATGTTGTATTTTTGTAACCATATGGACTTCATACTTAATTTGTTCTTTTCTTTTGTTTAATTTCTTGTGAATTTATCTTTGCCAGAGTGATGATCCATACTTCAACAAGTTGATTCGTATAATGGCAACAAGATGTATGACGCAGGTAAATTTGCTTTTTCATAAAGCTTCATTAGTACTTGAGATGAAGGATTTCTAATATGTTTGTTTGGCTTCCAGGCAGTCTATTTTTGTAGTGGGGATCTAAGCCCTCCAGAGTTCCATCATTACGGTCTGGCAGCACCGTTGTATACTCATTTTACATCACCAATTAGAAGATATGCTGGTTAGTAAGAAGTTAATACCCTTCTGAGAAAAACCTGCTGAAGATGATCATAGAATCTAAGATTGAAGTTTTCTTTGTACCAGATGTCATTGTCCATAGGTTGCTTGCTGCTTCTTTAGGAATATACAAACTTCCAACAATATTCAGCGACAGACCCCAGCTAACAAGTATTGCTGATAGTAAGCAGCAAACTACTCTCGTTAACCCTTTTGCTTTTAGAATAACATAATAAAATAACAAATAATTAAAAATTCTAAGTTGTGATATTATCCACCTAAAATGCACATGTTCAAAATACATTTGCTTTTGGTTGAAAATTTCTTGCAGATTTAAACTACAGGCACAGGAATGCCCAGATGGCAGGCAGAGGCTCTGTAGAGCTCCATACTCTCATATACTTCAGAAAACGGTAAGTTGTGTCTTTTCTCTTTTTTCTTTTTTTTTTTAATTTTCATGCTTAATCCACTTTATGTTAGTCCTGATACTTGTTTCTTTTATTTCGTGTCTGCAGGCCCACAGACACAGAAGCCAGGATAGTGAAGATAAGATCCAATGGCTTTATAGTATTTGTGCCAAAGTATGTACTTTCTTCTTACATTTTATGTATTGATTTTGCCCTTCTCCTCTCAATATTATGTGAATGTATTTGTTCTATTTATGTTCCTTTATAGTGAAGCTTTTGTTATGCTTAGAAGATACCGTTTCTGAAATGCTGTGTATGTCTACATATTGCTGTCATGTGGCTATAAAGTTTTGTTTGTGCAATTTTGGGGAATCAAAGTTAGGTTTATGGTCGTTTTCCTTTTTTGTGTTGTGTTTTTTATGTTAGGGTTTGTGTTTTCGAAAACAATGGCAGACCCTCTTGATTTATGCTAGCCGTAGATGTAAGGGTGCTCACAAAAAAGAAGGGTGTCTTGTGGAATGCATTAGTAGCTGTAAGGATTGGAGTGTGTTGCCATGGGGAAGGTGCTCTCTACCTCCCAACCTGTTTTTAGTTTTAGCTCATGGCAGCCTCTTTTTGAAGAGGGAGAGGAAACTTGTTACCTATACAATAAGAAGAGAATCACAATATCATCTTCTGAATATGTAAAACACAAGTAAAGCTAGAACGCTGAGCAGGAATCCAGGTTCATTTGTTAAATTCAGGTAAAAAAGGAGGAAATTGTTTAGTTAAACATAACACAGCTGATGCTAGGAAAAACCACCAAGTCCTTGACGCTTGAAAATAAGCCTGGAAGAAAATAAGCCTGAAAATGCTAGGGCATGAAAATAAGCCTGGAAGAAACAAAATTTCAATTATTAGTTTAATCATATTCATCCCTTTGCAATTTTTTCTTGTGCTACATTGTGTCACAAACAAAGGAAAGACATGGAATTGAGGATCAATGCTGTGCAGGTATGGTATAGAAGGGCCAGTGTATCTGACACCTAGAGGTGAGAAAGGAAGCGGGGAGTGGTATGTGGATGAGCAGCAACAAAAAATTAATAAGATGGATGGCAGCCTTTCATATGGTATTCTCCAGGCGGTAAGAATTCACATGGAGGTTGTGGAGCCACAGCCTAACCGGCCGAAACTTCAGCTCACCCTGCTCTAATCGCATGGTAGGAGGTTTAAGACGTGCGATGGCAAAGATCAGATTTCTGTAACATAATTTCTTTATTTTTATTTTTTTTAAACTATAAAAGGAAATTTGTAACTTTTCTTGAGTGTTTATTGTAATTACTTGCTGCTTATGATTTCGAAGGTGCGCTCATGCTTTCTGACACTGGGTTAGTGAGGTTTCTCCAAAATTTTGCCTGTATGACTGAAAACGTAATCCAACTCGTTCTGGTTTTAATCATTTGTAGTAGTGAGAATAATGAGTACTAATTTATTGGATTGATGAATTATTTCCATCTTGTTAAAGGATTAGTGTCCTTGTTTCCCCTTCTTCGGCCTTCAGTTTGTGTTGGAATATACAAGTGATGAGAGGCCTGCTCGATCCATACCAAATGTTTCAAGTTTTCAATCGAAACAACGATTTCTATAAAACAAGTGCAAGTAAAATGAACATTCTGAAGATGTTATATTTCCAGTTGCAATAATGAATTGAAAACTTGCATCAGACGTTCTCATGCAGATGCTTCGATCTCATCCGAATTCACTGCGGTTCCGTTTGGGGCTTCATCTGGATGGAGCTGAGCAGAAACCTCATCTATCGCAGAATTCAACTGTGCAATCTTCTCGGCCAGGATTTTCCGAGTTTTCTGTTATCATGACATCAACGCATCTCATTGCAAAGTCGCAACAACTTGATATATGTTAAAAGCCCATAATGAATATACATGCAGAAACAAATTCTGACCTCCAATGCCTTTTCCTCATCATATATGAACTTTGGAAGCTTCCTCATGAAGTCTTTTCTGTCAGCTCCAGCTAGTGCATTGCTGATCTGCATAATTGATTACACAGCGAATCAACTTCCACCCAGGAGCTGGTTTTAGTTACATATACAGAATTCAATTGTACATATCAAATGGATGATCATATGGCACCTGTGGAGCGTAGATGCAGCCTAACGCTCCAACCACTATTCCTCCCAATACAAAGCCACCGATAAAGATACCTGCACTACTTGATTTGCCCTGAGCTCCACTGCACTTGCATGAGGAAGAGAAATGAATGTAGTTGAAACAAAAAAGAAACTGCTGGTTGGACTTTGCCAAATGAAAGGAGAAAGATTATATTCTAATCTTGTAAGAAACCAATGCTATCACTTTTTCACATCCTTAAACATACGATCATGATTCTAATACAAGGAATAAAGAATTAAATGATGAGTTCTTGAAAATGCAACCGGTTGTAAGAGCATTGGTGTATTAGGAAAGAAGGGTGGGAGACTGTAAATATGCCGAGCAGAACCTTTTTTCAAATATATGGATCAAGGAGAATACTGAGAAGGAACATAATTCGTTCCATGCATAGTGTAACATGAGAAAATCTAACCCAATTCAGAGAAACTTTAGTCTCAAACTAGGCGGAGCGGACTAGTGCATACTATTCTGGGATAACAAAATAGAGGGGCAAGGTTATTTGAGATTTTCATCAACAGACAAAGAGCTCGAAGTCAATGCTGCTTCTACATAAAACTTACTACATATACTAGAAATGAGATGGTACCTTGCTCGAATGGAAAGTGGCCCCCTGTATGCAGTAAGCTTTGATTTACCGGGGTGAACACCGGGACTAACGGATAAAAGACTTGCGTTGGATGGCTTCAAGGAAGGACCTAGCATCAGGTATATAGAAATAAAGCATTAATGATCAGATTATTAATGGTGATAAGATGCATAGTAATAAAGAAACGACCTAAGAAGCAAAAGCATAGAATTAAACAGCAATGCCTAAAGAGGTAGGCAAACTGTACAATAGACTCTCCGACATTTGAAGCATTCTTAGCGACAACTTGAAACTATTACGCAGGAACTTTCAGCAAACAATTAGGAACATTCAAAAACCAGTCGGCATGGAAAAAGGTTGCCAAATTTGGGAAATGAAATCAACACACATACAATGACTTGATCGAACACTAACATCAATCTTGCAAGTTTGTGAAATGAAACAAACAGAAAAATATTATGACCTGTCAAATGACAAAATCCATCTTGCAAGATAAAAAGTATTCCCATAACAGGGAAAAAACAACAAAAAAGGACAAAGGAATACTTGGGTTTTTAACTTCCTAGTTCAGATATCAGAACCCAGTTCCCACAATCCAAAAATTCTAAAAAGAAATTCAAAAACAGGATGCATGATGATCGAAGTCAAAGATAAGTCTGCAATAGGAAGAAATAGACAGCAAGAACGAAAGACCTATTGCATAATTGAAAATCGAAAAGACAAAGAAAGAAATGAGGATGAATGAAAATTACCAGAAGATGAGGAGAAGGATAAAGAAGTGGTAAAAGGAAGGGAAGTGGTTGAAAAAGTAGTAGTCATCTTGTTGTTGCTTTTGGGAAGAAGCCTGAGCCTGAACCTGAAGATCGCAACAGAAATGCTTCGTTGATTACTGTGTTGAATTAAAAGAACCTCTTCTTCGATGATTCCGATAGCAAGTAATAAATAAAGCAGCTAGATTTTATAAGATTGTTTATTGTTGTGAAATGGGTAGCCCAACTTTAAATTGTTCTTCCTCTTCCTGTACTATTTAGAGCCCACTACCATAATCGCAGCCCTTTCTTTCTTCCACACGCCTCTCTGAAAATCTTTGAACTTGCTCCCTTGTTTTCTTTTTCTCCATGATAATTTCTCTATTTTTTCTATGAATTTATTCACAATTTAAATGGTCTTTACATCTATACAATAAATAAATTTGATAAAATTCAAGGACGAACTGTACGAATTTCTTATTATGATGAACATAGCAAACGTTGATGGGATGAAAAATGCAGTCTCATTTTGCCCAAAAGTTACAGCAAACTTGATAAACATATCAATGGGGGGATGATGCCAAGTACTAAGCTAGGTTGGTTATATCAAGGCAGTGATGATGACAATGGCAAAGGAATCATTGGCCTCGAGATTGAAGAAGAATACTTCCAAAACGTGTAAGCATTAATTACCATTATATACAGCTCCACAAAATCCACGTGCTCACTTTGTTTCTTCAATGTTATAATATATGTATTTTCCAAACATACAATACATATTTAATGATGATTATTGTCTGTAATTAGTTAGGCCTGAGGTATCTTTTCAGTGCTGACTACAATATATAACTTTATATTGTAAAATAGAATAATGGAGGTCATCAACGTCTGCCACTTAACCATATGATGAACTCAAGAAAAGATGTCTGAATTCTTTAGAGTATAGTTGCTGCTTAAATATTGAAAATAAGATCTTCATGAAAGAAGATTGATATGGCGAATAATATTCTCTGTTTTATGATGTGAATATGGAATTTAATAAGAGAGACACGTAGGAGGAGGAAAAGGGGAAATGGAAGGGCACTTTCCTCCCCAATTAGTGGCTTGATGTATACTTTCATATTTTTATCCCACACGCGGGCCTTTTTCACTGGATTCCATACCTACTTTCTTTCCTTTCTTTGTCTTTTACCTCTTCTCCTCTGTTTCCCTCTGTTTTCCTCTGTCTCTGCTTCAGCAGACTACTTGCTGTCTGAAATAAATACTACTGTTACCTTTGACTTCCTTGTCCTCGCCATCTGTGAAACGCGCATTGCTTCTTTGCATTCGTAAGTAACCCAACAATTGGGTGTTTGATGCAGTAATTCATCCCCCTTCCATGGTTTTCATCACCTAGTTTTTGACTCGGCTATTCTTTCCTCCTTGTTACTTTTTTCTTGGAAGCTGTGTTTTTGTGCTATGATGAAAGTTGAAATAGCTTCACCATACAACGCCGACTTCTGCTGTTTTCTACTATTTTCTTCATGAAAATCCCAAAGAGCTTCCAAAGTTTCCATCTTTTACCTTCCATTCAGTTTCGTTAACCTATATATATAGATAGACGAGAGAGAGAGAGATCAACAAACCCCTCTTTAGCTTTGGCTTTTCCTGGCATCTCCTTGTTTTCTTGGTCTGGTTTGGTTTTAGAATGAAGATGAATTTGGTGTTTGCTTTTTGTATTATTTGGGTTGCTTATGGTGGAGGGGTGGTGGTGGTTATGGCCGCAACTGAAAGCGGAATTCAGAGGCAGCTTGATCAGACACCTACATGGGCGGTTGCTGGTGTTTGTGCTGTTATGATCCTCATCTCTATCTTACTCGAAAAGGGTCTTCATAAATTTGGAACTGTATGTTTTCTATGCTTTTCCTTCTAATGTTGTCACTTCATGCGTGCTTCTGTATTTACTTCTCTTTCTGTTCAAACTTTTCTCCTCTTCCTTAATTTAATTCTTTCGGTTGGTCTGGGACCGTTAGCTGTCAGTTGCTAACAGTGGATATCCGCTCTTCGATTGTGATTCAACTTGGACTTTTCTACTAATCAGTATATCACTATCTTGTCATGAGATAAAATCTTTTTTCTTCTTACATTCTCCCCTCCCTTGACTGAACCTGTAGCTTTTATTGTGCATGTATCCTACAGGGCTAAATTAATTGCAACATATATTCTATGTCTTTTTAAATTTGTATGCAAGAAAAGATTTTGTTGCTGGAAAAATTCTGTAGCTGGATACCTATGATCCTTCGCATTCCCTTGATTGAAACTTGAAACAACGGTTGTCTGGTGTTGCTATATGTGTTACTGTAGTTATATTTACTTCAAACTGAATGATTACTTGTAATCCAGTGGTTGACAGAAAGGCACAAGAGAGCTCTATTCGAAGCTTTGGAGAAGGTTAAATCTGGTAAGAACAATGTTCCATATAGAACAGTTGAGCTATTAGGCTGGCAGTCATGTTAGGCGGTCAATTAACATATTTTAAATGTTTGTTTGTGGGATTTATCAATGCCATTCTGACGTTTGCCATGATAACTGCAGAGTTGATGGTTCTGGGATTCATCTCACTGCTCCTGACTTTTGTGCAGCCATACATTACAAAGATATGCATTCCTCAAAAAGTTGCAGATACCATGTTGCCGTGTAAAAGTGATAACGTATTAGACAGTGAAGAAACTACTGAGGAACATCGTCGGAGGTTATTATGGTTCGAACACAGATTCCTAGCAGGTGCAGAATCCACTGTTAGCTGCAAAACTGTAAGTGTACATGTTGCCATTGGTTCTTGAATTTCAGTTTGGTGATTGGTATTCCAAAAGTGGTCAAGTTGCGGGCTGATAACAAAAATTAATCCTGTCAATATCATGGATTTCAATTTGCATGCTATATTTGAAGGAATATTTTAGTGGCAATACTGTCAAAGCTCTTTCCAAAATATATGTAATGGTTAGTGGAGGTTAGTGGGTTCCAGATAAGCCAAAACTATATTATAATCAAGTTCATGAGTTTGTGTTATGTCTGTTTCATATTTTTAAGGTACACAAACTCTAATTGCATGTTCCTTAATTAAACTGCGAAAGGTCCAATGAATCGTAATGGTATATTGGAAGGATTGTAGCTACAGAATACTGTATTGACCAAAGATCCTAGACTGGTAAAACTCAATTTAAGTACTTAGTTTTGCTAGCTATGATATCGTTTTGTTCTTAATGCTTAACATGGTATCGTAATCATCCTCTCAAGCAAGATTTGATTCTGATGTCTTATAGGCTGAATTGAACAGAGAGATTTCTTTTAAGATATATACAGAAGGATATAGGATATGAATAAGAAGTCGTTATACTGGAGCGGCCATTGTATATTCAAGCCTGTTCGTCCTTTTCTTTGCATGCATCTCTAAGCTATTTCACTTAACACTCGCACATGATGATCAATATTGATAATTTTGCTGCTGCTTAAAGCTGCCCTGTGATATGAATCCTGCAAAGTGAGAGATAACTAATTAGAGTACAAGAATTTAGATGGCTAATTGAATTGAATTAATTGTTGAAGTTTAGTACTTTTGATTCATTGCTTTATGATGTTGCTCGAGGATTGGCTAATTTTATTTATTCAACAGGGGCACGAACCACTTATAACAACTGATGGGCTGCATCAATTACACATTCTCATATTCTTCTTAGCTGTCTTTCATGTACTATACAGTTTAACTACCATGATGCTTGGAAGACTTAAGGTACGGAATTCTTTCCTTCTCTAATATATCTCAGCCCTTCGCCATAGCCGAACAGAACATTCTTGTTGCTAAAGGAGAAAAGCTCCAAACCAAGTATTGGAAAAGTGAATATGTTTAAATAGATTTTGTGGCTGAAGACTCCTTATGATGACGTTCTTCACATTTACGAAGTTGCTTTTTCCAGATTCGTGGATGGAAGGCATGGGAGCAGGAGACTTCAACTCATAATTACGAGTTTTCAAATGGTGGATTGCCGCTCTCTCTTTCTGACAGCCTAAAATTTTCAGCTTTTATTCTCAAAAATGATTTCGACATTTAATTTGGAGTAACTGAGCCTACATGTAATCTGAGATGTTAAATTTGATAAACTTGTTGCCTGCAGATCCTTCAAGATTCAGGCTTACTCATGAAACATCTTTTGTGAGATCACATACTAGTTTCTGGACTAGAATTCCATTCTTCTTTTATGTGGTAAGATCTTTTGATCTTTCGTTTATTGTTGTGGGAAGTTGCATGGATGTAGCCATGAACTATGTGGTTTTTCAACTCTTACATCAAGTAGCCTTCTTTGATAAAGGAGAACGTATAAGAAGTTCACCTTAAACGAACACTAAAGAATTTGGATGATACACAAAGAGACTACACCTTCAGTTTGATACTGAATAAGTTTCAAAATATGGCCATATTCTACGTCCAGTCTGTTATTATTCTATGTAATTATACATCAAACTATTGCAGGGATGCTTCTTCCGGCAATTTTTTCGGTCTGTTAGCAAGGCTGATTACTTGACACTGCGGAATGGATTTATCACAGTGAGTTGATGATCGTAAGATCAATTTCTAGTGTTTGAGTGGCTGCTCTCGTTCTGACACTTCAATATATATTTATAGGTCCATTTAGCTCCTGGAAGCAAGTTCAACTTCCAAAAATACATCAAAAGGTCTTTAGAGGATGATTTCAAGTTCGTTGTGGGTGTAAGGTAAGCAAATATCTGTTCATCTGAGTACCGTCACATCCTTGTTATACTCGCTTTTTTTTTTCTTTCACAATTTAGTTTGCATTTTACAAGTTCTTGAAGAGATGAATCCATCTAACTTATTGCATGTTTTTGGCAGTCCTATTCTGTGGGCATCCTTTGTTCTTTTCTTGCTCATAAATGTTAAAGGTATGGTTCTTGCCCATTTTAATAAATATTTTAGAACAAATTAACACCTATTTATTGAATTTGAAAGATGAGGAAGTCTAACGATGTAGTGGTTCTTTTTTCTTTTTAGGATGGCAAGCATTATTTTGGGCCTCTCTGATCCCTGTGATTGTAAGATTTTGCTTGTGTTGACTATTTCCAAGATATAAAGGGAAAATGCATGCGATTCTGACCATTTAAATGTTTGCAGATAATCTTGGCAATTGGGACAGAGCTTCAGTCTGTTCTGACAAAAATGGCTCTTGAAATCGCAGATAGACATGCAGTAGTACAAGGGATGCCTCTTGTGCAAGGCTCGGATAAGTATTTCTGGTTCGGTCGGCCTCAGTTAGTCCTTCACCTTATTCATTTTGCTTTGTTTCAGGTATTGGAAGGCATTCTCTATTTTCCTGACTAATATAAAGAAACTGATGCATGAAATATAACCACTGCTGATGCTTGATTGAAGAACGCTCATGCTTATATAATATAGAATTACAACCTGTCCAATCATAAGGATCTCTTCTGACTTGGGACCCTTTGCTTATATTACTGCTTCGGATAGTGGTTTTGTAGCACCTATGTTCGCGGTTGAATTATATTGATTAGTTTCTGGCCAAATACAGAATGTAATCATCGTTTTTCATGGTGTTGACAGAATGCTTTCCAAATAACGTATTTCTTGTGGATATGGGTAATGAACTGTTCTCTTAGTTAAATTCCATCTTCCCCATATGAGGCGTACTTGCTGACAGATTTGTTTATATGCAGTACTCATTCGGTTTGAAGTCTTGCTTCCATGCCAACTTCAGGCTTGCAATAGCCAAGGTTGCTGTAGGGTAAGTGTTTTTGTTTGTTTGCTTGAAACTACAACCAGACCTTTGTTTAACCGATGGCTTTGCAGGGTGGGAGTCCTGCTTCTCTGCAGCTATATCACACTTCCACTATATGCGCTTGTAACTCAGGTGCCTTCATCTATCATAACATTGTGCTTCACTGCCTGGTCGAATTGGTGCTATTGTTGTTTAGTTTACTCGAGAGAGGAATCTATTTTCTTTTTCAGATGGGTTCTAACATGAAGAAGTCGATCTTTGATGAACAAACGAATAGAGCCCTGAAGAAGTGGCACATGGCAGTGAAGAAGAGGCAAGGGAAAGGAGGAAAGTCGCCGACAAGAACGTTGGGAGAAAGTGTAAGTCCATTATCAACAGTGCACTCAACAAGTGGGCATACGCTCCATCGTTTCAAAACCACCGGACACTCAACCCGTTCCTCCTACACCTTAGATGACCAGGATATGTCCGATATGGAAGCTGAGCCATTGTCACCTACGCCGCCACCAACTACCAAATTGCTTGTAGAAGATGAACAACCAACTGATATATGCGATACTCATCACGACGAGGAAACCAGCAATGAAGGTGACTTCTCCTTTGTGAAGCCCGCGCCAGCTAAACAAACATAACATGATCGACAATCATCATTGCACCCGTTATTCGTGTATGTTAAACTGTACTGGTCAATCTTTTGGGTTATGTATGCGTGCAGAATGAAGGAAGGTTGCGCTGATTTTTATAGCTAATGTGAATATAGGACGACGGAGCTTAAAGGTGTACTCTTCAAATGGACTTGTCATAGTTCCATGTTCCGACCAGGCTTCGCCAGGGGAGGGGAGGGGCGGGGATTGGACTGTTTTCCTGGATTTTCTGTTCTGTTCCGCTTTCATGAATGGATCATATGCATGGGTTTTTCTGAAACTATTATTTTATAATGTCTTGATTATTATTATTACTATAAAAATTAAAAATTTCCATAAAAATTATAAAACCACATGAAGATTTAGATTTTTCACACCATAAAATCCTTATCATACCTACTATTTTTAGAAAACCAAGTATTTAATATATATTTTTAGAAATTATATATATTTAATTTTTTCAAAAAAATCATAATATATATATTTTTTCATATTATTTTCATTTATTTTATTTTAACATCATGACTAATATATTTATATATTTTTAAATATTTATTGTTATTAATTTATTTTCATTTAAGATGCATATAATATAATGTGTTATATTTAATTATTTTTAATCTCTAAACTTATTGTTTTTTTTATAAAAATTAAATATATATAATAAATAAATTTAAGATGTTTAAATGATAAAAATTAAAGTTTGTAGGGTAAATAGAAAATTTATAATAAGTTGAAGTGTTTAAAGTTTATTAATAAGAGAATTAAGATATTAAAATATAAAAAAAAAAGGAGAATAGTTAAGGTGGTGATTAGAGTGATGGGAAATGGAAGAATATGATATGAAAACAACTTTGCAATATTAGCCAACCACATATATATATATATATATATATATATATATATATATATATGTATATATATAGACACACACACACTTAACACTTACTTTGATACAAGAATTTCTTTTATCATTATCATCGAATGGCTCCAATTGCTTAGGTTGGTCCCGAGAGAGCATGTCTTATCCCTTTCTTTCCTTTCTCATCATTTATCAAATCTCACCATCAACCTTCTACTGATTTTTTTTTTTGCATGTGGAGGGGTTTAATTATTTAGTGTTAATATTTTTCTAATTACGTGCAGCCGCAGTAAAGCTGGACTCTTCCATCTCCAACTTGTTTGCCTTTCTTTTCTTGCTACTTTATTTTGATACATGGAGTGTTACTCATGATTCATGACTAGTAAAAAGGAGTTCATTAGCATGTGTTTGTTGTTTGTTTGATTATTATTATTGTTATTTTGGTGGGAATGAGATATTGAAGTGGTCAAGTTGGTGAGAATCTGGGTGATTAGATTTTGGCATTTCTAAGAATAACCGAGTACAGAGGTTCCAGTCCACAACTTCTTCTATTAATATTAATATGATTTCAAGAATATTTTATATGAACAAATTGTACAAAGTGATTGCCGTGATCCCAAAAACAGCACCAACTGGCAGACATTCACCGTAGTGGGAAATCTTGTATACGAAGATTGTGCTTTTCTTATCCTCTGCAAACTTGTGGATTTAATTACTTAATTAACAACATGTTTGAGTATCAAGTGGGTCTATTCCGGTCCCCTACTCATGTAATTACCACTTGACTTGGCTAAATTCTTGACTCTAAACCCTAAATTGTAAATCCTAAACAATACAAGATAATGAAGTTTCCGAACAAGAAGAAAATGGATAAGCATGAAGGAAGTATGGTAACACCAAAGACTGTCGCAAAACTAGGAGTTTTCGCAACTTTATAATAAAAAAGCAGGAAAAGTAGATGGGAACAAAAACATGGGCCACTCCAACTTGCATGCTTTTGTCCGAACTTAGACAATAATTATACTCATATATCCCCCCTTGTAAGGATTTACGGATATGACATCTACATAAATGATAAATAATAAATCGATAGCCACGTTTGATATAATAAAATGAAAATGGAAAGAGAAGGAAGCTGTCTGAAACAAGTACACTGTCCTACTCCGCTCTTCCGCTGCTGATTTTCCTCTTTCTTTTTCACTTTTTCTTCTTATCTACTTCCACTCTAACTGCCATTTTTTTATTATCTTTTAAAACAACTCCTCTCCTCACCCTTTTCCATATATATATATACACATCTATTATACGGCTAGCAAGAAGCCCATCAAATCTCTCTCTCTTTCTCTGCTTATTCAAATATCTTGCAGTATATGATCCTATAACAACACATGGCTCGGTTTACGAGATTACTCACAGGCTTTGACTCAACTCCGGCAGCTGACCCACCGGGATCGGTCAACGTTGAGTCAGATTTTGTGGTGATATTGGCAGCTTTGCTATGTGCATTAATATGTGTGGTGGGACTGATTGCAGTGGCCAGGTGTGCCTGGCTGCGCCGCAGTGGCAGTGCTTCCTCTTCTCCATCTCAGGCTGCTAACAAGGGTCTCAAGAAGAAGGTCCTGCAGTCTCTTCCCAAGTTCACCTACGCTGCTTCTCCCGGTTCTTCCAAGTTCGCTTCCACGGAATGTGCCATCTGCTTAGGTGAGTTTGCTGAGGGTGATGAAGTTAGAAAGTTGCCACAGTGTGGACATGGCTTCCATGTTAGCTGCATAGACACTTGGCTTGGTTCCCACTCTTCGTGCCCTTCTTGCCGCCAGATCTTGGTGGTCACTAGGTGTCAGAAATGTGGCCAGTTTCCTACCATCTCCTCCTCATCTGGTGGAGCTCCGCCTGATGC
This sequence comes from Dalechampia spathulata, assembly GCA_948192965.1. Taxonomy (NCBI): domain Eukaryota; kingdom Viridiplantae; phylum Streptophyta; class Magnoliopsida; order Malpighiales; family Euphorbiaceae; genus Dalechampia; species Dalechampia spathulata. Next base: position 29,034 of record CANYBF010096863.1, read on the forward strand.
AGAGACCAAGGCTACAGAGAGTAATCCTAATACAAATACCAGTAACAACAACAACAATCACAATCAACACCATACTGTTATTGCTGGCTTCTTGCCATGACAAACTCACGAACTAGTGTATTTTTTTTGTTAATCACAGATTTTGGCCATTTATGCATTGTATAGCTGATCAGAGGTTTGATTTTTAGCTTGAGGCCAGAGCTAATCGCTGCTCGCCTAGCCTTACCGCTTATGAATATAAAATCCTAGGGCTTAGTTAGTTCTAGTTCTAATTCTTCTAATATGGTTGCTTTATTTTCCGATTATCTACAGCAAATTGAGTAGATGCCAAGTTTTAAAATACAAATGAGTTAACATAATATCATTGTTTGAATGGTAAGTGAAATGAAAGGAGGAAAATGGGAATTCTTTTGATTTCCCATTGGCCAAATAAGCATGAATCTACGGCTTGCATGATACAACCAACATGCCATCAGTCGTTCTGTGGAACATTGTGTTTTAAGCAGAGAAAGTAGAATGAATTCTTTTCAGGTATTTCACTTTTCTTAACTAGAAAGAAAAGGAGCACCAGCTAATCAAACGGTGACTAATACCCAAAGAAAGGTGCATAAAGTGGAGGAGAATGAATGAAAATATGAACCCACCACCACTTTACAACTCCTACATGTAAGCCCACAACTATTCTCTTATTCTCCATTTTGCACCTTTTCCTTTCTCTTCTTAGTATGCTAGACTTTCGCATCATGAAATGAACCCACAAGCATGTTGAATTATCAGATGAAATCAACAACAGTTATGCAAATGAGTACGAAATTAAAAAGACACAACTTAACAAAGGAAAGATGCTTTGCTTGTGTCTTTCAGACTTATCTTACCACGGTGAAATCCTAAGAGATCGTGTGATATTCCCGTATGGGCTGAGACAAGAGTGATTGTGCTTTATCCTACAGAATCTAAAGCAGCTATTGCTTTACCTTTCCATTCAACTTCACGTCAGGGTCCACCACAAATCCGAGGTTATCCATCCTCGAGCCAAAACAGAAAAGCAAAGGATCTATAAATATCGCCCGATATTTTTCACCCTTTTTCCAACTAAGCATGATAACAAAGGCACTAAAAGGACATACTTTGATACCTGTAAAAAGAATGATAGATTAAACAAGTGTTCATTAAGAAATCGAGACCATTTGTGGCAGTCCTCTTCAAACATGTAACGCATGGCTTTATATCATTGACTACTCAAGCAAGTGCTGCTTTGCCAACCTTCCCCAACTTTTCTACAATCCAATCCAATCCATTGGAAGATGTCAACCACCTAAACCAATTTGCTAGTCTGTGTGCCAACCTCTCTCTTGCTATTAGCAAAGAAAGCAACAGTCAAAGTACAAGTACCTGTCTCTGTTATATAATCGTCGCTCCTTCCTGCCTACTCTAGGTATGATGTGCAGATAAGAGCCCACCAACCATCAACCAATTCTTCAGGGCTTTGTGTAGTCAAAACAAGTCCAAATAAGACACTAGAAAAAGTATCATCTGAAAAGAATTAGGCATTTCCGGTTAATTATCAACCAGCTGCACATGCAATGGCACTATCGCTCACCTGATTTACACGTTAGAAAGATAAAAGGAAAATCTTTTTTCCCTTTCCTAAATAACGCACCCATCTGATAGAAGAAATTTCCATTACCAACTGAACATGACTGCATTGAGAAGTCCACTCGCCATCTGTCCCATGTGCAAAAGCGATCAGCAGGACACCTATTTTCTTTTCCAATTATTTTCAACCCAGATTCCGCTCTTGCTTAGTAACTAATTATTTCTTCGTTTTTTCCTTGGACAAGGACCTTAAATAACAAACCACTCACCCACAAGCTCCCACCACTTCCATCAATCAAGCTCCTCTTTGACAGGTCTGTGAAGAGCGCAGGAAAAAAAGATCTAGGATCCTGATCCCAGTTGACGAATAAGAATATAAGCTAAATGAGCCTGGCTATGCCTAGTAATGTAAGTTGTACCATTGACAGGTTTTAAAATCATCCCGGGCCAGATATGAGCAGAAAGAGCATGGGATAAACGTTCAACTCCCTGTGAATCACCAGCAGCTGATAAACCTGTCAAGAAAAAATTCATTGTCGTGTGGATTGCATATCTTATTACCATACAGACTCCATGGGTTTGAGGTGATGGTCCAGACTCACAGCTGTGGCACCGTAGCAAGGATTCAAATCCCCTAAACCCTAAACTGAAGAACACTACATCACTTGTTGGCAGTGACAATTACTTGAGAGTCGAGTTTATTTACTCGGATCAGTTCAATGGAGAAGTAAGAGTTAAGCGTACAAGACAAGTGCGTCTCTGACTGGAATTCTGGGGTATTATGATTATTCCTCTTAAAAAGCATACAATACAATAATAGCGAAATACTGAATTCCCACCAAAAAGAAAGGAAAAAAAAAACAATAATGATACAACTTTCGAACTTGTTTCTGTTGGAGTCACAAAACATGTTACTGGTGTGTAAAGCGTTACATAAAATCATATCTGCTTCCTTATATAATGATATCAGGCTTCCCATCAACAGTTTGCTTACAACCAAACTCCCAAATCAAACATAACTGTCGATCAATGATTTCCTCATCTCGTCCACAATCGCACTTGGCTGTGCTTCCCTCAGCTTAAACACACTCTCTATAACAGACAGTTCGGTAGCTGTTGTATCCGATCCACAGAATGCAGTCCAGTCATTCACAGTCATCCCAGCTGCTATCACTTCACTGCCTCGGTTCACAGTCCCCGCCACTAAAGGCACTTGAAGCAACGTCGAAAGTTCATCCAGATCTTCTATAGATGTATGAGGATGGACCTGCTCCCCAGTAGAAGCAAAAAAGGTTCAAGTATTCATTCCTCATCATATTACCAAATATATATATATAAATTATCATTATGATATTCTTACCAAACCACCTCTATTGGAGAAGGCGCAGTAGCTTCCCACAAGAATATTACCAGCAATTGTTTGCCTAAAAACTTCTACACCAAGAACATCTGCAATCATTTCCTCTGTTTCCTGTTCAAAATGGCATACAATGTAACCTTACCAACATCACGTGAATATTACAAGAATCAAAATTCTAAATCAAGCAAACACACACACACACACACAATATATGAAGAATTTATTCCCTTTTTTAATTTTTTAGTAAACATGAACTCCACACTTTCATTCTCATCCAAAGATATTCAATTCTCATGCACAATTTAAATAATGGCATAGATGTGGTGATTATTAAACTATAAACTGCTGTTGGACAAGGATATAAAAGAGACTATCATAGCAAACATCCAACAAAAATAGTCTTAATAAATTTTCATTAATAACAAAACCAAGCAACAGAAAAATATACCTTGTCAAGATCTGTATGTGTAAGAGCAACATGATCATTGCAGGCTATACAATTGCCCAAAGCGGATAGTCTCTCCTCGATGCGCTGGACTACGACACTATCTGGTAGACTGTTTCTCAAATGTTGAAGTTCTTGAATAAAAAGAAAATAACAATCAATCGAGAAGGTCAAAAGTACAATAATACAGCATGGTCAAATAAAACTTTCAAATCTTATTTAAATATTGTAGTGGAAAACTTGGCCTTAAAATTTAATAGTATTATCAGGATCGATGAACTTAGATAGAGATCCTGTAGAAATAACATGTAATGTTAGTTAAATTAATTTCAAAAAGCAACTCAAGAATGATGTATTTTACATAGGATTCAACATTTAAAGGAAAAAGCAAAAGAACAAAAACACCAGTAACAAAAAGCGTATACATGTCCAATTTTATGAAATAGCGAAGCGCACATCTTTTGAGTCCGGAAAAGACGAGCAAGCATGACAATTACTTCATCAGGCTAATCCAATTATAATAATGAAAGTGGGTCAAAACGTCAGGAAATAAAGAGCATAATCAAATGGCAATAGCGATACCATCAGAAACCGAGAACACATAGAAAAGTTACAATATTTATTACCCGGAGAACAATTAGCAACCATGAAAAAGTCTGAAAATCATCTAAAAGAAAATTCGACACAGAAATGTACAAAAAGAAATACATAATAAATTGTACATCATACATATTATTTAGTGTAAACATAACAACAATCCATGAATAGAATCGACATGATAAATGAAAGAAAATAATAACCTTGATCGGTTGTTGTGTTGGGCAAGAGAAGCCCATTTTTATTTCCTGTAGAAAAACATAACAAATGATCGTATTCTTTCACAACAAAGAAATAGTTATGAAAAATGTAACAGCGGTTACATGCAAGAGAAAGATGGTGAAAAATAAAGTAGAAAGCATACCGGCACAAAGGCGACCAACAATTCGAGTGCCACCAATGGAAGTCTTAACCACAGGGATAACATCTGCTAACTCAGCCTCAAATGCACTTCACATTCATAAATATAAAAATACATAGAAAGAAATCATCAAGTATTAAACAACCTTTGAAACGAAAGGAATAAAAATAAAAAGAAAAGAAAAGAGCAGAAAAACCTGTAAAAGCTTTCAGAGCCACCAATCGCAACCAGACAGTAAGCATTAGTGAGCTTAGAAAATACTCCAACCTCACAAGAGTTCTCAAACATAAGCCCTAAAAAAACACACATACATTAGCAATTAACAAAAAAAAAAATCCAAAAGTGCGATTTGATTCCTGGTCCAAAATGAAAAGATGAATAAAACTGAAAACAAGTGAAAGGAGAGAAAAAAGAAGATGCACTTACGAGTCGCCATGATTATGAATAAACACGAATCCTGGAAATGGAAGGAGTTGGGTTAGGGTTTGGTATTTATAGAGGGAGGGAGATGGTGAGATTAGGGTTTGAGAAAATAGGATAGGATTGGTTATGGAGGCCTAGTTGTGAAAGAGTGCGATTTGTGACCCTTCGCCCGAATTTATTTATATTTTTTGATTGGTACGTCTTCTTTTAATTTCGAAAATAATAATGCTTTTCTTTTATTTATGATATGCTAGTCTTGTTTCTCAATTTGGGCGTTTGTGGATGGCATTGGCTCTGTTCTACTCTCACTTTGTAGCATTTTCTTGGAAAAGAAATTCAGAAGTTATTTGTTAGTTCCAAAAGAAACACAAGGGATCGGTAATGCAATTCCTTTCGCATTCTTCTATCCTTTTATTTGCGTAAAAGTCCTATTGCTCGCACAATATATACAATAACTTCAACCAAAAAAAGCAACAACTAAAACCAAGTCGAATAAAATAACAAGTACACCGAACATTCATAAGTTGGGAAAAAGGACTTGTAAACCTATCTAATGCCAAGTGACATACTTCTATGATCGCCATCCCGACTGCACACCACCTATCAAGTTGCCAACTTTGTAAGCTGAGCATAATACATGCCCATTACTGTAAGAAACACTCCTACCCCCTACATTATACTTGTTAAAACGCACGCACACTCGACATCCAAGCCTATTTCCAAGGCACATTTAGAATGCCTTGTGGATTCTTGTTCATCCCACCAGCTCCAGCGCTTTGGATTGGTGGGCTTCCAGCTCCTCCTGATGACTCGCTAAAAGTTCCACGGGATGGTGGGCTCCCTGCTACTGATGCTCCTGGACCTGACATGTTCTCGGGCTGATTATTCCACATTTTTGACCCTTTGTTATCTTCCCATATAAAACTACCAACGATAACCTGCAAACGCAAGCACCGCAGATGCAAGGTTAGCACTCGGCAGGTACCATCAAGGCCCAGAAACGTATAAAATATCAAATTTACGCAAATTTTGAATGATAAAAGGTAAAGAAGAAATAGAAGGAAAAAAGATTGAGCGCATTTAAATTAGAATTGCAAAGCTAGTTTGTATGACATTTCAAATCACAATTAGATGCATTTGAAAAGTGGGAATGGCAGACAACCACCATGTAAACAACCTGAACAGAAGACGCTGCAGTCAGGAGTCCTGCCACACCACCACCCAGAACACGACCATCAGGCCCAGATAGTGTAACACACAGACCACCTGTTCTGCTGCGCTGGCCACCACTCTCTGTAAGGAGAAAGGAACCAGAGAGTGACAATATCTGGAAAGGTCCCTGCTTAAACAATACTTTGTTAAAAGACAGAACAAATAAGTTTTTAATGTTTAAAATTGCTTCTTCTGCAACATTCTAAATGAACTTCCTCAGCAGTACCGCATAATTCTATCAGGCAATTCAATCAAAGCTTTTTCACGTTAAGCACCAAAAATAGATGAACATCAGCAAGAGTTGTCAGATTTTCTCTAGAAATATCAATACCATGTGCTCATCTTCATAGTCAAACATAAGTCATGTTATTTATCACATAAACTAGAAAACTAAATGGTTCAAATGTTAAATCATTGATTATATATACTATCGGTCACCACATTTTGAAGTTCATTTTTAACTTTCTTAATGCATAAGTTGTTAAAAATGAGAGAGGTAAACAGAGCCCTCCACGGTTAATATTACAAGTAAGCAGACAAAAAGCCAAGTATGGCGACAGTTGCACTTTTATACAGCAACAGTGAGCTCATGCCTTCAACATCGGGCACTAGCCATTTAACCACCTTCCGAAAAATAAATTAAGGTATTTAACAAAATAAAATATTATACGTTCTGGAAGGTGTTTTGTGTATTGCAACCAGTGTAATACTCTGTTCCTGCAACAAATGACTCAACCTTAGCAGTAAAAGCTCACTTTTGCTTGATACGAAAAATTATTTAGGCTACCACAAATGTTATCAAAATTGCAAGATATCAAGCAGCAAATGTACGCCTCCGGAATGACATTGTAGTTAAATAAACATAAAGTGGTTAAGACAAAGATCACACCTCATATGTTACTATTCCACCTGACATTGCAACTTGACGAAGAGCAACACTAGATATGGCACCATATGCTGATAAAATGCAAACACCTCTTGGGCCATTTTGGGAAAATGACATTATTTTCAACAGAACATCCTGGTGGGAGAAATTTTAAAATCAAATAAAATTCATCTAAGCAAGAGATATAATGATTACCAAACATTAGGATTGTAAAAAAAAATTACATAAAAATATTCCTTATATCAGTAGGAAATGACAAATTCTTTTATGACACTTTGCATCCAACAATTGATGCATCCAATTTGGTGCAAAGAAGAAAGAAACACAAAGTGACTTCATTGGTTCAAGCTACGTGATGCATCTATGCAGTGAATTACACATGCAGGAATTTTTGCAACCATAATTATGGTGATAGAGGGATGTTCCACTTCATATTATTTAGTCAGATTGTTGTGTTTGATATGATTAATCAGATAAGTTGTGTTTGATTCATGGGTATCTACTTTAGTAAACATTATCTTAAGTAAGAGACAAAATAAGGACATGTTTAACCTCCCACCTGCCTATTTTCAAGAAATTACAATGCAAGCCAGTCTAATTAAATTGAACACTAAGGCATTCATACTATCAAGCATAAAATGCATCTATCTATGTCTATAAATACTACAAGTAAAATATAAAATTACTTATCCTACATGAACATAATATAAAAACTAAATTAACAAAAAATATTTAAATAAATATTAATTTTTGATAGAAAATTAATTCTGTTTCATTGTAAACATCAATTTTTAATAAAAAAAACATGAATTTTATTTAATTCTAGATAACAAAATATATCAATTTTATTATAAATCTAATACTTATACATGTTATAGAAACATATCAGTAAAACACCATATTATTTTTATTTTAATTAATATAATCATATTAATAGATATCAATTAATAACAAATTAACCAAAAAATAAAAATTCAATACATGCACCAATTTATCAATTATAAGTAATATTGTACAGAAATTGTCATGTTATATTAAAATAATCAAGCATGCTAAATGACCTTCAAATAACTAATGATGTAATCAAATGTAAAATAATGAGCGCAAATCTAAAGAAAGCATTAATATGATGAAGCAGGTTCCTAGTGAAAAAAAGAAAAGGCGAATATTTGGATGAAGAAAAATAAATGAAATAAGGGAAGGGCACCTCTCCAGCATTGACGGTAATTAGATGAGGCGTAAAACCAGTTCCCCCTGATCCTGGGAAAAGAAGGAAAAACGATTATAATATAAATTCCACAAAGAAGATATTAAACAAATGCATTCTTTTAGTTTTTCGTCTGATTACATGCATCATAATTACAGAGCACATTAATCGAAACAAGAGAAAAGTGGCGACTCTCAAAACATGTGGGGTCCATGAACGAACTTCCCGAGTTTTACAAGTAAGAAAAAACAGGAAGCATACTATTGGTAGTTCAAAAAAAAAAGCATACTATTGAAAAAGTGCTGCGTTTTAGAGGTTGAACCAGGAGGTCTCCCTCGTGGTTTCTTAGCTGTAGGAGAAGAGTGATATACAAGGGGCTGATGCATATGTGGCATATCAAGCGGTGGCGGGGAGTATTTTCTCGGCCGACCACGTTTCCTCTTCATGATACTATGATTATTATTATCGAGTCGACCAACGAGAGCGGTCATGTCCTGAGTGTGAGAATGCAGCGGAACACCATCATTGGTTGTAGAAGGCGGCATTATAAATGATAAATTAGATGTTGTTACTGTTGCAGTTGGATTTCTTTCCATCTCTCCACCACCTCCTCCTCCGCCTCCGTAGGATGCCATCATTCTTTCTCGCTTCTCTGACCTCCCTGCCATTGTCATAATTATAAAGTTCCATCAAGACGCCTAGCTTACGATCGATTGTCAAAAACCCTATCGTTGTCATCCTGTTGATTAAACCCTGATTGATTTCGTACGATTTTTCTCTCTCTGGGCTCTGTTTTTTAACTTTCTATTTTATTTTATAAGAAATTAGGTAATTAGGGAGCAGAACTAAGGAATATAATAATATACAGGGAGAAAATTACAGAATTTTCTCGTTTTAAAATTAAATTCATTATTTTCAGAAAACAAAAATAAAAAAATTAAGAAAAAACAGAGAAAAAGGAGAAAAAATGCTTACTAAATAATGCTAACTTCGGATCCGCCTGGAAAAAAATACCAGAGAAAATTAGGGTTTTTAATTTTCTATAATTTTTATTTCTTCGATTTTTTTTTATATAAGAAAACTCCTTAAAAAGAAGAAGAAAGGAATGTGGTAGCACACGGAATTACTACCGCAAGTATATTGCAAGACGTTATGTTGTGACGCGCCAATCACAAGGCAGCACAGTTTGAGTGCAGGTCACGGCGCCAATTGTGGAGCGTGGCTTTCCAAAATTCCAACCATTTTATGTTTTACGGGTATAATTATTTTAAAAATGGTTTATTAAGAAATTGAAATTTGGATTTAAAAAATAACAATTTGTTTTTAACTTAAAAACAAGCACCAAGCACTCATCATTATGGCTTTATTTTAAAATTAATTTATTATTTACATATCAGAAATATATACAAATATTCAATTCAACAAGAATGCAGTGAAAATTACGATAACCAGAAAAAGGTAGGGACTGTTTTGGATATTTACCCTAAATAACATGATACGGTGCTGCTGACCATCAAGGATCGAACAAACCAAGCAACACCAGAAATGGCTTCTGTGAAACTTGGTGGTTGGATGAGGATGAGGGTGCTTCCATTTCCAGATCCTCTTCCCGTTACTTCTCCTCTTTTCAAATGCAGTCGCTCTTTATCTGCTAGGAGGAGTAGGAGGAATTACTCCGTCTCTGCTGCTGCCGCTGAGCAAGGACCACTCAGGGTACGATTCGCACCTTCACCTACCGGCAATCTTCATGTTGGGGGTGCCAGAACTGCCCTCTTCAATTACCTATTTGCTAGGTCTCTTCCCCCTCCCTCCTCTACTCTCATTTTCTTTTCTAAAAATTTATTGTCTTTGATTCTCGACACTTGAAATTGCAGATCTAAAGGAGGGAAATTTGTGTTGAGGATTGAAGATACTGACTTGGAAAGGTCCACTAAGGAGTCTGAGGACGCTTTGCTTCGTGATCTCACTTGGCTTGGCCTTCACTGGGATGAAGGTACTTTATCTACTTCCATAGTATTAATTCCACCTTTTACCCAACTTATCAGCTTTTTTTCTTTTCATTTGGTGAATCCATTATCCTTCTGTCTTATAGGCCCTGAAATTGGTGGTGACTATGGTCCATACCGCCAATCTGAAAGGAATTCCTTGTATAAGCAATATGCTGATAAGCTTTTGGATTCCGGTCATGTTTATTGCTGCTTCTGTTCTAATGAAGTAATTTTCTCTCAAACTCTTAGTAATCCTTTTTATTATCCCATCTATTTGTCTTTCACCGTGTGTTACACATTTCTTTCAAAGCACAAAGAAACATTGGTCAGCTCATTGTCTTTGGTCATAGTTATTCTTCAGGAGCTAGAAGAAATGAAGGAGATTGCAAAATTAAAGCAGCTCCCTCCAGTCTACACTGGAAAGTGGGCCACTGCTACAGAAGAGCAAGTCCAGGAAGAGCTTGCCAGGGGAACTCCTTATACATATCGGTTTCGTGTGCCCAAGGAGGGCAGTTTGAAAATAAATGATCTGATCCGGGGCGAAGTAAGTTCTTTCTCTATTGTCGTCTATAGTCATTATGTTTTTGTGACTCGTTCATTTTCAACTTTTTTCTCTATCGTCTCTATGTTTTCTGCATTGATGTTACTCCACTGTTCACGTTTACATGTGGGTTTACGTGGATTTTGCTGCATCGAGCCATTAATGCTTTATAATTGCCTTGAACCTTAATTGCGAGTTCAACAAATTGGTATCCTAAAATCATTTTAGACTGTCGTTCATTCCGTTTAAAATGATTTTATGACCACAACGTTCATAATTTTATTTTGTTATCATGCAACTATTATAAATATTTGGACATTAAATCTTTGAAGGTTAGTTGGAACTTCGACACTCTTGGAGACTTTGTGATTATGAGGAGCAACGGCCAACCTGTGTACAACTTTTGTGTTACTGTTGATGATGCCACCATGGCCATCTCACATGTTATAAGGTAAATAGGGTGGATAAGAGTGCTAAACAATTCATCCGTCCTTTTTACTGTTTCTGTAATTCATTTTCTCTAACTCATCATAGATGTTGAATTGAACTTCAGAGCTGAAGAGCATTTGCCAAATACTTTAAGACAAGCACTGATATATAAGGTATTATCAACTACTCCCTACTTCCTTTTTTACTTTCCACTTTTGAAAAATTATTTGCCCTTTAATAATTGTCCGCTTTAAGAAAACTATATTTGCCCTTTAATAATTGTCCGCTTTAAGAAAACTATCTAAAATTATCCATGTTATTCCATTACCTTAATTACTACTCTAAACTTATTATCCCAATACTTGATAGCTTTTTACGAAATGGTGTTTTAATACATTAACACATCAGTATGTGACTTTGGTAATCTTGATGAAACATACAAAGTGGACAATTTGAAGTGGATGGATGGAGTATACTCCTAAACTGATACACGCTTATACATTTTACTTTTCTCTTCCTGTTAAGGAAAATTGATTTACTTATTTTTCTATAACCCTGCCACAGGCTCTTGGATTCCCCATGCCATCTTTTGCACATGTTTCTTTAATTCTTGCTCCGGACCGGAGTAAATTGTCAAAAAGGCATGGTGCAACTTCAATTGGTCAGGTATATGTCTATCCTGTTTCTTATCGTTCTGCATGTGATGATATTTTGAATGCTAAATGATGGCTTTCATTTATTTAACAGTTCAGGGAGATGGGATATTTACCTCAGGCAATGGTGAATTATCTGGCACTTTTAGGTTGGGGTGATGGCACAGAAAATGAATTTTTCACTCTTGAAGATCTTGGTTAGTACTTTCTTGACATGTGGATATAGAATTTCTCTGCAAATTGAAGTCTTTAGGTCTCTAATTACTCAAAATTTTTCTTATTGCAATTTCACAGTTGAAAAATTCTCAATTAGTCGTGTCAACAAAAGTGGTGCCATTTTTGACTCTACAAAGTTGAGGTAATATGATGTGTTGGATAACGTGCTAGATAATATTTGTTGAGAACCACTGGTCCTTAATATAGGCTGGCGTTTCTGGTTTGTATTGCATGCTTAAGGCATGTTGTAATCACTGTTTTCAGCTTTATAGTGCACTTTCTTGTTTTTTGTAAAATCATATTTCACTCTTTTCTGGCCTGCAAAGTATTCCTATGTTAAAATTGTCGTGAACGTTTTCTCCTAATATACTAAAGAAAATTTCTACAAATTGAAGATGGATGAATGGCCAGCATTTAAGAGCACTTTCATCAGAAGAACTTGTTCGTCTTATTGGTGAACACTGGAAGAAAACTGGTATCCTTGTGGAGTCAGAAGGATCATTTGTGGAAGTAAGACTCTTCACTTTTTATTTTCAGATGCGTTTTCTGAAACTTATTAATTCTCAGGGTTAGGATACTTTAGCTCTCATGAGAGGCAAGAAGTTGTACAAGATCAGTTTTGGGTTTCATGCTTCTTAACTTAGAAATGGATTTCATTTATAATGATTTATTGACATTATAAGCCTCAAAGTGACTATGGTACTTTTTGTTCAGTAAAAAGTTAAATGATCAGCATGAGATATGTCTAGAAAGATATAAAAATTTTATGAAGGGTGATCTTCCGTTCGTCAGACAGTTCAAGAAATTTGCTAGCCATTCTTGATATAGAAAACAATGACATTTAAGTTTTTCATTCCCCTTATTCATTTATTTCTTGGATTTGTACTTGATACATGCATAGAGAAGCATGTAATGGCATTGACCGTCTAATTTTTGCAAACAGGAAGCAGTTCAGCTGCTCAAGGATGGGATTGACTTGGTAACTGATTCAGACAAAGCACTCTCAAATTTGCTGTCTTACCCGTTTCATGCCACTTTATTAAGGTGGTTCTTGAAGTCCTCCATTTTAGGTTTTCAGTTTTATCACGTTTGGTTCTATGATCTTGTGCTTTGCCATCTTGCGTCTCTGCTTGGTCTTGCGTTCTACTTTGTCGTTAAAGGTTAATTACTGCTGAGACCTGAGACATGTCATTGTTGTAGGCTGTAGATGTTGAAATGGTTTTAGATTCTTCTGTGTGGTAGAAGAAGGCTTATATGATGCTGTTTGACAACCTTTCCTTAGTTGACTGGTTACGCTTGATGGATTTATGAAGTTTCCGGGTTTATATTGGTGACCCCTGTCAATTACAGTATTCTTTAGTTGATTAAGAAAGAATTGCTATTTGTTTTAAGAGAAGAATGAATCATATATACATTTGTGTGGACTCTGACATTGTCACCATGATATCCTACGAGCATGGTTAACATATGGAAGTAGGAAGCTCTTCTGTTAATATTATCAATTTGAATTATTTGGGTTGATTATTTGGTCAACAATCTTTTGTATACTGTCTGCAGTCCAGAATGTAAGACTGTTGTAGAAGATGGGCTTTTGGAAGTTGCTTCAAGCCTCTTAACTGCATACGACAATGGTGAAATCCTGAGTGCACTAGAAGAAGGCTCTTCAGGATGGCAGAAGTGGGTGAAGAACTTTGGCAAGTCTTTGAAACGGAAGGTGAGCATTGATGGAGCGTGTCAATGCCAGTAGTAGTAGTAATCTTTTTGATATCTATTTCTCAAATGTAACAGATGCATCCCATGAATCTTATTGAACTAAATATTGGTGTGATGGGCAGGGAAAATCGCTATTCATGCCACTGAGGTTGTTGTTAACAGGAAAGCTGCATGGTCCAGACATGGGTGCTAGTATTATCCTCCTGCACAAGGCTGGAATAAGTGGCATCGTTTCTCCACAAGCAGAATTTGTTCCTTTGAATGAAAGGTTCGAAATACTGAGGCAAGTGGAGTGGGATGCTTTAAACAAGCATAAGGTGGAGTCCGTTGCATCAAATTGATCTGCTAATTCTCTTAAACCTTCATTGAAGATTGATTGCTTGTTAGAAAAGCATTTTTTGGAGGGAAGTGACATGTGCGACGTAGCTACGACAAACATGTTGTGTTTTGTTTTGTTTTGTTTTGAGTTGAGTTGAACGGTACGAATTTGGGCAGTGATGCGATCAACTATTGAATATACGATGATGATTAGTATTAAGAAAAGATTGCCTTGTCCACCAGAAATGAATAGTGGTAAAAGTCAGGATGAGGAGCAAGTGCAACAGACATCAATGGCAATGGCGGCCGAACAACTCATTGGACACGATGTGTCATGATCCCACGAGAATGAAAACCAAGTCAAAATTAAGCTCAAGAGGCGATGGCATTGCCAACCCAATCTCATGCAAAGCTTTAATATTAATTAAACCAAACTAATTGGTTGTCATTAATTGTTGGATAAAATCAAGCATACTCAATTATTCCCGCAATTGAAACATTTAATACTGTCAAACCTTCTTTTAATTGATGATTAAATCATGAAAAATGCAATTAAAATATATCAATATTAATTAAACAAAAAAGGTATTAAAACACCAAAATATTAAATGTATCAAAATCCCAAAATTTAAATTGATTAATTTGAAGGTATATATAGTGGCTTAAATGTCATTAATTAATAATTTGATTTAACAGTCCAAAATCATTTAAAACAAATTACATTTTGGAAGCTACATAATAAAAGGAGATTAATTTAATGGAAGTACAAAGATGGACAATAAATATACATAATGGCCAATGGAAGTCTAACAAGATGTCCCCATCAACTTTAATACAATTAGAGATAAATAATAATAAAGAAATATAATTGAGATGCCAAACCCTAACCCTAACCCTAAGAATTGACAATTAGAAAATGAGAAATGGGTGTTGGGGTTTGCATATTAATATCATAATGGAACAAGTGGTTGGTTAGTAGGTTTATTTATACTATTTTATGGAATCATATAATAAATCAAATTAGTTAGAAGTTAGCAGCCATTTCTTTTAAACTCTTTTTTAATATTTAAATTATCTTTATTATTATTTTTTATAATATTTTAATAATCCAAATCAAAAGCCATCATGCATTGTCAAACCTTTCATTTTCCCAACTGTAACCATTAACTTCTTAATTACATGTTACTTTTAACAAAAATGCACTTATTTATTTATTTGTATTTTAAGCATTTTATCATCAACTCCTAAAATTAACCATAAATATGCATTTCCCATTATATTAAAATAAAATATGGACCCACCAATTACTTATAATATATATGATTTTAATTTTATTTTAATATATTGTTTACTTTCTTTAAGCAATCTTAGTCATCTCATTCCTTTTGTTATTATATAAAATAATGTTCCATGCATGCAAGTCACCCATCCATTGTTATATATAATAATATTATCCCAGAATGTTTAATAATTATTCTTAAGGATGAAAATTGATTAGAATAATCTATATCTTGTAATTTTATGTAGTTTTATATATTATTTCATCGAATATACATTTTCAATAATTTATTTAATATTTAATAATGCATTATAAATATATTATATCAAAATATTCGTTATAAAATAAATTTGTTGATAAATTAGATTAATTATCTAGTTTCATTGTTATGTTAAAGTAGATATTTATAAAATTTTAATATAAATTTAAAACAATGAATTTATTAAAATTAAAAAATCAAATATTTTTAGAAAGAAAATCATTTTATGTTGATAGAGAGCTTAAAAAGCATATAAAATAATATCATACTATATTAAAAGAGAAAGTGTGGATATAAAAAAATACAAGTCTACCATTCCCTTCAATTTTTGTTAAAATTATTTTTTTAATCGTATGTAAAAACTAATTTTTATTTAAAATCAATCATAAATATTAATTTTTATGTATTCAAATTAAATCTAAAAGACTAATTAACAATATTATTAATTTATAAAGATTAATGTTTATCTAATATTTTACAGAATACCAATATTTTTAAAATATAATGCTAATTTTTTTATCTAATTTCATATAAAATAAAATATATTATTATTTTTAATTTATAAAAATTTATTTTATTTTATTTTAATTATTTAATAGTAATAATTTTAATTTATAATAACTATTTTTATCTAAGAATATTATTTAAAATCATATATAAATACAAATTATTTTTATTATCTAATAGTTTAATTTGTTAAAATTAATTTTTATTATCAAATTTTATATAAAAACAAACATTTTAATGATTAGTGTTAAGAAAATAAAATTTTATTAAATTATCTAAATTTATTATAATTAATTTAATTTAATTTTAATAATTTAATAGTAATAATTTAAATTTATATGAATTAATTTCTATAATAAAATTATATAAAGGAAAATATTACTTATGATTACTTTAAAAAATATAATGTATTTATTAAAGTTAGAAAATATCTCATATTTATTAACATACAATTTAACTTCTTCAAATTGAGAAGAACAAGTAAAATAATTATCATTCTTTTTAAATTTATTAAAATTAATTTAATTATCTAATAGTAATAATTTTAATTTATAATAATTAATTTTAGAATTTTATTTAAAATTAAATACAAACAAAAATTATTTTTATTATTTGATCTTTTAATTTATTAAAATTAATTTTTATTATGAAAGTTCATATAAACCAACATATAAAATATTAGTTTTAAGAAAATAAAATTTTATTAAAAATAAAATTTTATTAAATTAAATTTTAATAATTTAATAGTAATAATTTAAATTTATGGTAACTAATTTTATAATAAAATTATATAAAAATATTATTTATAATCTTTTAAAAACTAGGAGGTTTTTATTAAAGTTTTAAATATTCCACATTGTTGAAATATGATTTATTCTTTTTAAATCTATATTATAAAAGCCAAAAAAATAGATTAAAAAAACATACTTCTCTTTAATTTTTAACTATTACTAATATTAGAAAAATAATGAGAATAAGTAAAAATGATTTTAACATTTCTTCTATATTTATTAAAACTAATTTGAATTTTTTTTTAATTATTTAATACTAATAATTTTAATTTATAAAAAATAATTTCTATCTAACAATTCTATTTAAAATCAAATATAAATATGAATTATTTTTATCATCTAATTAAAATTAATTATAATAATTATAATTTTATATAAAAAATTAATATATAAAAATTTAATTTTAAGAAAATAAAATTATATTAAAAAAATAATTTTATTTTATTTTAATCATTTAATTTAATATTAGTAGTTGTAGTTTGTAATAACTAATTTTTATAATAAAATTATATAAAGAAAAATATTATTTATATTTATTTAAAAAAATGATATATTTATTAAAGTTATAAAAAAATATCAATCTATTAATATATGATTTAATTTTTCAGACTCATATTATAAAAATCAAGTAAAGTAGATTGATAGAACATATTTTTAAAATAAAATTATTAAGATATGAAAATTCTATTATAAAAATTATGCATAATAATATAATTTTATGTCTTGTAATATAATTTTAAATAATATATATAACAATAAAATTATGTATTATAATAGAATTTTATTTAGATTAAAATTATTTGTTTGTAATAAAATTTTTAATAATATATATGTAATAATAGTATTTAACTATAATTTAAAAATAATATATAAAATAATATAAATAATTAATAGAAAATAATTAATATAACTATAGTGGTTATAAAAGAAGAAAATAAAATGGATGAGGTTTGAAAATATAATCCTAAGAATAGAGGGGTTGGAGAAGAGGGGGAGCAATTAATTGCAGTTGAATATATATATGGAAACAAGTGGCATATTTAATTTCCAAACTCCCGTTTCACATCTAATTTAATTTATACATATAAATTATATTAAAAATTAAGTTTGTTATTTTGATATTTATCATATTAATTTTATTTTAATTTTAAAGTATTTAATTATGTTTATATATTATTTTTATTCTTTCCTATTTTTCCATATCTCTAATCATTCTTTTTTTCGATGTCATTTTCTCTTCTTATTTTGATGCCATTCTTTTTTTCGATATCATTTTCTCTTCTTGTTTGATGACATCTTTTTGTTTTCTTAAATATATTTAAATATATATATATATATATTTAATATCATATAATATTTTAAAAAATAAATATTTATTATATCTATCATATAATATATACATAACAAATGATATATATTGTATGATGGAAAGGAAATATGAGAAAAGAGAAGAGCGGGTGAGCCTGAGCCTGAGCCTCACCCCATACACCCAATCAACTAACCTCCTAACCCTAAACTTCCCCAAATTAATTAAACACCAAATATATGTACATAGGGCAGCATTAGCATTAGCATTAGCATTAGCATGTGGTACCATTTTAATTAGGTTGCTAACCGAGATATTAGTTTATTTTCATAATTTACATGATTTTTTTCATGATATTCTATTGATTTTATATTAATCAATTTGATGCATATTTGTATATGTGATTAATTTTTGAATGATATATAATTTTGTGTAATTGTTCAGACATGATATATATAAGAATATATATATATATGGATCCTCGACATTTGGAAATCAACATAATACAACTTGCTAGAAACGTGAATATTATTATTATTATTATTATTTAACATCAAGATTACTAACCAACCACTAATCATTATTAAATGTCCAAGAAACATATTCATATTCAACGCAACCCTTTCTAAGTTAAAGATTTCCTAAATTATTCCAATCGCATTGCATGTGATCAATATTATTGTACACGCTTCCAGGCTTATGTGGAGTTAATTACATACAAGGGTAAGGTCAAATGGTTCAGTAACTCATATTATCATTATTAATCAATAAAGAAAGCGATGCAACAGCCGAACACAGCATTAACAAAATCAATGGGATATGGCTGAGACATTATGGTGAACAGAAGAAGGAAAGCACGTAGTAGTAGAGAGGCGTAGCGTAGCGTGCGCGTCTTGGAAGGACTTGTCTCTATTTATTGTTGTATAAAACCATCCATATGCTTACCCAGGTCTTCACTCCCCGCACCTTCGCCTCTTTTCTCTCTTCCTCAATTTCTTCCCCCCTCTCCTCTCTTCCCTTATTCTTCCTCTTCTTTTACATTCTCCCATGGACAGGGTTCGCCGCCCTTCTCCCCCCCGCCCTCTCTCTTCCGCTGGCGAACCCTACTCTCCTCCTCTCAAACCTTCTTCCGCTCCCCCTCCTCTCTACCTCGCCAACTCCCTCTTCTTTTCTCTTTTCTTCTCTGCTGCTTATTTTCTCCTCCATAGATGGCGGGAAAAGATCCGTAATTCAACTCCTCTCCATATCCTCACTTTCCCTGAACTAGCTGCCTTGTTTTGCTTCCTTGCTTCCGTTGTTTATCTTCTCGGTTTCTTCGGCATTGCTTTCCTTCAGTCTTTCTCCTCCAAAGACGTTGAAGATTTCGATGATCACCATGATATCATGGTCAACACTCCTATTATGTGCTGCGCTGATATTCCCCCTCAACCTAAAACCAAAACTGAACATAAACCTGTAGCACTAGTATCACCCACCATTCCTAAACCTGCACCTCCTTTATCTTCTGACGACGAAGAAATCGTCAAATCAGTAGTCTCTGGTTCCCTTGCTTCATACTCCCTGGAGTCGAAGCTTGGGGACTGCAGAAGGGCAGCTGCCATTCGCCGGGAGGCCCTTCAGAGGATGACGGGGAGATCCCTCGAAGGTCTTCCCTTGCATGGGTTCGACTACGAGTCAATTCTGGGGCAGTGTTGCGAAATGCCAATAGGGTACGTACAGATTCCAGTGGGAATAGCGGGGCCTTTGTTGTTGGATGGAAATGAATACACGGTTCCAATGGCAACAACAGAGGGCTGCCTAGTTGCTAGTACTAACAGAGGATGTAAGGCCATGTATGTTTCTGGAGGAGCAACTTCTTCCTTGTTCAACGATGCCATGACTAGGGCTCCTGTTGTCAGCTTTCCATCTGCTAAACGAGCCGCTGACTTGAAGTTTTTCCTCGAAGATCCCAACAATTTCCAAACCATTTCCCTCGTTTTCAACAAGTTCGTTATCTTTTCCTTCGCCATTCATGCTTTTTTTTTTAACCTTCAACTTTTCTCTTTCAGTTGTTTGGCTCAGTTATCCACCATACCATACCATTTCTGCTCATACACAATTAAATTGCATGAAAAAATGAAAATTTGGTGACCATCTGAATATTCCTGCTTTCTTTTGATTGACTGAATTTTTCTTCAGGCATTAGTATTTTGTTCTTAACTAATTGTTTATGGTGACTCATATCTTCTTAACGCCGATAAAGTTTCAGTTTTTTTTTAAAAAAAGAAATTTCTTTATTGAATCATTCTTCCATTATTGATTACCGCAAGAAAAATGCAGGAATCTATATTCCTATACATATTTAATGCAAGAAAGAGTTTTATCTGTTTGATTTTACTTTAAATTACATAACGAATTATACGTATAATTTTTCAGGTCAAGCAGATTTGGAAGGCTACAGAGCGTGAAATGTGCGATAGCAGGAAAAAATATGTACATAAGATTCAGATGCGGCACAGGTGATGCTATGGGGATGAACATGGTCTCAAAAGGAGTTCAAAATGTCCTTGATTATCTCCAAGACGATTTTCCTGACATGGATGTCATTGGCATCTCTGGTAAAATACTCTCCTATCCTTTTCTTTATTCTGAAACTACGAACCTAATAATCGTACCGTGTGCTAATTATTAGCTTGAATTGGTAAACAGATTTTATATGGGTCTAAATTCATGATAAGCTTGTCATGTAAATTGCCAGGTAATTACTGTTCGGATAAGAAAGCAGCAGCAGTTAACTGGATAGAAGGCCGTGGAAAGTCGGTGGTATGTGAGGCGATCATAAAGGAAGAGGTGGTTAAGAAAGTGTTGAAAACCAGCGTGGCAGCTCTGGTGGAGCTTAACATGCTCAAGAACCTCACGGGGTCAGCCGTGGCAGGAGCTCTTGGTGGCTTTAATGCCCATGCGAGCAATATAGTGACGGCAGTCTATTTGGCCACGGGACAGGATCCTGCTCAAAATGTAGAGAGTTCTCACTGCATTACAATGATGGAAGCGGTTAACAATGGCAAGGACCTTCACATCTCAGTGACAATGCCTTCCATTGAGGTAAATAATTTATGACTTAACTGTCATCTTTCCTGTAAAGTTATCTTTCATTACTTTCTAGGACAGGTCAGACTGGTGGCATGGCAGGATATAAAATGCCACCCCAGACGTCCCTTTAAAAATATAGCAATGTTTTGGTTTGGAAAATGACAAAAATCAAGATGATAATTAAAATTGTTTCAACCAGGTGGGTACAGTGGGAGGTGGCACTCAACTAGCATCTCAATCAGCTTGCCTGAACCTTCTCGGAGTGAAGGGTGCTAGCAAAGATTCTCCAGGGTCAAACTCAAGGCTCCTGGCCACCATCGTGGCGGCTTCTGTCCTGGCAGGAGAGCTGTCTCTCATGTCGGCTCTAGCAGCTGGACAACTGGTTAAGAGCCACATGAAATACAACAGATCTAGTAAAGATGTGTCGAAAATAGCCACTTGAATCTGCCATCTTTAGTACAATATACACTAGAATTGGAAAAGAAAACAAAACGCAATAAATGAAATTTCAATGAAGTATAATAATGGAGAAGGGAGAAGGATGGATGGACATAAAGAAGAAGAAGGCCAACACGATGTGGAAGAATGGGATAAAAATTAAATAAATAAAATGGATGGTTTTAAAGTAGGGAGCCATGTGAAGACTGGTTGGTGTCTTTTCCCAAGTTTTTTGTTTTAATTAATTTATTTTGTCTGTTTGTTGAATTTGTAAAACTGTACAATTGTAAGATTAAGGGGGTGTGCATGGCACAGGCTCCCAACATTTGGTATCTTCCTCCTGCCAAAAACACTTGTGATCTTTACTGCAACTCAGAGCTCTTGGTTGAACGTGTTGCAATTATTATTGTGCATTGATTTAAGAAATCAAGAACATGATTTGTATTCTTGGTACCAAAACATGATTTGTATTCTAGTAGCATCTATCGTCACCATTACTTTTAATGAGCAGTGTCGTTGCCTGCATCGAACTGCAAATACAACCCTTTTCATGCCCAAGTATCTTATTTTGTTCTTATTCTAATTGAAATCCTCCTCTCGGTATTTCATATTAACACTTTTCAAGTTTCTTATCAAATATCGCTTTTTACAAGAAAGGCAAACCCAACAGCAGACACCTATTAACCTATTACTTGTTAGATGATGAGTTGGGGTAGTAGAAAACGCCATTCTTTAATAAAATATCTACTACCCATTTAGATTGGCCAAATGTTATCCACTTCAAATATTTTTAATCTAAAATTCTAAAGAATCCCAGTGCGCCAGCACGCATTCTAATACCAAGAATGTACGAAGTCTTCTTTTGTCATTTCAAACAATACCATAGTGAAGGCTAGGCTAGCTTCTCCGGAGAAACATCGCCCGATGGATCTGAATGATTCATTGCTAATATCTTGGAAAGACACCGCTCGGCATCGATGCTCCTCTTAATTATTTTCAATTATTTTCCATCAGTTTTTGGTTCATTTTCTTAGCTTCATTATAAGAACCTGAAACCTTATCCTCCTGAACTTTTCATTCAGGAGATGCAATATCATCGCATGGGCACCCATTAAAGCAGCCAATGGCCCACGGTGTGCGCGATGGTTTTCATATTATAAAATGTTAATCAATGACAATCGCCAGCATCGGCCTTCTGATTACCTAAGCATATCCTTCAAATTCTAATATATATATATATAATGAATCCCACAAATTCCAATTTGTCGACTTTTCGAAACTGCAAATTAAATCTATGTTTTTAACCAAATGTTTAATTTTGACCAAGAGGCCGCAACATACCATCCAGAAAGTTTCTTATCCATTCCGTGCGTCAAATATTACCTCTGAATGAAAATTCCAAGCTATATCCTGGATAGTCAATCGCTCTTACCCTCCTGGCTACCAATCTCTTGCAAGTAATGCTCTGCTTCCAAGGCTGCCATGCAACCTGCACCGTAATGAAGCAAAAACATTTCAGGTTAATCAGGAGTAAAATGAGAAGACCAATAACCAGTAATGATTGTAACATGTATGTAGAAGGCAGAACATTCAAGAGATGCAGACCAAAATCAGCCACTTCCCAAAACTTGACGACAAACAAGCAGGCCTGAATAATTACGTACCAAAAAATATTATGAAACCAATTTTTTTAAGCTCTCTCAGAGCTTATGCAATTATCACAAAGAGACCTCGAACACACTTGATCTTAGATTGATTCACCAAGTTTCAACAAAATAAGCAGGTTCAACCATGATTCAGAGGCCCAGACCAGAGTAGTCAAGTGGCATTAGCTCCTTTGGAGCTACCTAGAAGCGTGGGTTCGATCCATAATCTCACCCATCCCCCTAGTAAACTTGGTCAAAAAACCATGATTTAGAGTAGAAGCTCAAGTAGATATGAAAACTGGAACACCTCTTCTCAAATTTACTTGCACTTGGGAGTCAAGAAACAAACCATGAGGGGAGGAAGAAACCATTCAGTAGTTATTTAAAATCCAAAAGCCACCTGCTGACACAGTGAGCTACGACTTATGTACAAATTCTATGTCCAGATCTTCGATTTTGGGCATCAGGCGGTGACAACTGAAAATGATGCACAACACGCAATCTAAATCATTCTCTTCACTATATGCACATCATGAAAGACTACTATAGTCCTAAATCAATCTCTTTATTACAAGAAGTCAAATATAAAATGAGGATACCAAACATAAAGAAAGAAGCAACAAATATATCCTAATATGATCCCAGTAATATTCCGCGCATTAACAATATTTGGAAATCAAGCCACCCTAACCATGCATACGGTAATTGGGCGTCTAGTCTCTAATATAAAGACACCAACTTGCAATCCACGAGGCCGAGTTTTACTATTGTGCCAAGTAATGTCGTCCATGATAAATTGAAAGAAAGTAGGGATCAAACTGCCAAAACAAACGAGTTGGAGTGGAACAGTGTAAGGCTCAGAGGATCAAACTAGCAGTATTCGATCTCTTAAAAGAAGATAAACGGTGAATGTATGGACTCAGTGGTGAAGTAATAATGTGCATGGATGTCATCTGAAATAATACAATGCAATTAAAATTCAGTATAGAAACATAAACAATGAAAGGGTAATAGAGAGACCAGTGCCGGCAGCAGTGATAGCCTGCCTATACTTCTTATCCTGAACATCACCAGCAGCAAATACACCACGCACGCTGGTCTGCGTGGTCCCTGGTTTCGTCATAACATATCCATCAGAATCAAGCTGTAGTTGGCCATCCAAGAACTTTGTAGCAGGCTCATGCCCGATGGCAAAGAACAACCCACACACTTTCAACTCAGAAACTTCACCAGTGACCACATTCTTCAGCTTTAACACGTTAAGAAGACGTTCCCCATTGGCCTCGACCACCACAGAATTCCAAATAACCTCGATCTTCGGGTTACTCAAAGACCTATTCTGCATTATCTTAGATGCCCTAAATGCATCCCTTCGGTGTATTATGTATACCTTTGACCCATACTTGGTTAAAAAATTAGCTTCTTCCATTGCCGAATCTCCTCCTCCGATGACAGCGAGAGGCTTGTCCCTGAAAATCGGGGCAGCACCGTCACAAACCGCACAAGCAGAAATCCCTCGGTTCCAGAAAGTGTCGGAGCCGGGGAAAGGAAGTCTTTTAGCAACAGCACCGGTGGCAACGATGACGGAGTCAGCAAGCACGGATTTGGAATCGGTGAAAATCTTGAAGGGAGTGGAAGA
Organism: Dalechampia spathulata; assembly: GCA_948192965.1. Lineage (NCBI taxonomy): Eukaryota > Viridiplantae > Streptophyta > Magnoliopsida > Malpighiales > Euphorbiaceae > Dalechampia > Dalechampia spathulata. Next base: position 53,916 of record CANYBF010096863.1, read on the forward strand.
GAAGTCGACTTTGCTGACCGTTTCGGTGTGGATCTGAGTACCGAAATGCAAGGATTGAGCTCTGCATCGGTCCATGAGATCACCACCTTGGATACCATCCGGAAAGCCGGGGAAGTTTTCGACTTCGGAGGTGGTGGTGAGCTGGCCACCAGGAGCAATGTCGTTGGCCATCCAGCCTTCAAAAAGAATGGGCTTGAGTTCAGCCCTAGCGGCATAGATGGCGGCGGTGTGAGCCGCAGGGCCACTGCCGATGATGCAGACGCGGGTTCTGAGTTCTTCCATGAAATGAGGAGAGGAATTGGGAATGGCGGGATTGGAGAGGGTAGAGAAAGAAGCAGCGGCGGCGGTTGTGGTGGTGAGTCCAATCCAGCTGCGCGCTCTGTGAAGAATGTATCTAAGTCTTGAATGGCTACGGCACATTGATGGGAAGCTTTTTGGTATTTTTAGACTTTTTATTTTTTATTTTTTATTTCTAGATATGGGAACCACGCAAATCTTAATGAGGCTGTTGGGGCGCCAAAATGGCCTATTTCCCGGTCTCACAACCAATGTGGTTATTCTTTAGGTCCATGCTCAAGCTTGGGCAAGGGATTGTACTTTGCTTTGCTTCCTTTTCTGCTTTCATTTCCTCATTCCAATCTTTCAATAAAATAACTTGAAGACGTCATTTGTCAATTTGAGACGGTAAGTAATCTTCAAGCTTACATATAGGCCCAGGCCCGAACTTAAAAGGCCTGTGCTTGACATTCAACCTCATTATCCTTAAAGCGTCCTCTTCTATCATATCCAATTTCACATATTTACACGTAAACTAAAAACTACAGATATTATTAAATCACGTATGGTTGTCTGGTTAGTGTCCACTTGATTTGATTTCAATTATTAACCGTGATGCTTAGTCAAATATTAGCAACGGATTAGGTGGCAGTATTCCACTGCCATCTCATTTTTAACATGTTCAATTTCATACCTAACGTCCTCCTTTTCCAGGGATTCAATCACTCCCCGTTATCATTGCAACATTCAAATTTCCAGAAACTCATGCATTCTTTTCTATATGTATATACACATCATCTCAGTTATATGTTTTCTTCTTTCGCTCAAGAAAATCCATGGATGGCATCTCTAAACTTGAAGTCGCATAAATGCTCTTCTTCAGGAGACACAACACAATCAAATATTAAATGATGATAATCCAAAACCCAACAAAAACAGACAGCATCAAGAAAATCGCTACTTCATTCACTACCCCTTTGTACAAATTATATCTCCAATATTAACTGCTAATCAAGGAATATGGATAGAGAAGTTAGACTTGTTTGTGGTCTAAGGATATGGAAGACCTCTTGATGAAGTCCAAGCAATCTGCAATGGCTTCAGAATAGAAAGAGTTAGTTCGACCGAATGTTGTCATCTTGCAATCCACCATTAAATTCCTTGTGCTTGTGCTGCCGCTGCCGCTTCTGCTTCTGTTTCTCTTGATGCTGCAATTTCTGCTCATATTTCTCCTTACACACCGAATAGCTTGTCCGTATGAAGATTTCCATCCAGTTAAGAGCTTGAACAAGTAGACAAACCTGGAACGTAGTCTCTGAACCGAAAACCTTTTGGAGTTCAATCTGAAGCCTCTGCCATGTCCATGCTGGTGCTGTCTTCTTCCAATCTTGTTATACCCACCCAACATCATATATTATGACTCCTTCTTCTGAAGATGTGTGTAAGTATATAATATATATGTATATATTTAATGGGAAATGTATGGGGTTGAAGAAAGACTATTCTTTATGGGGAAGGTGGTGAGGTAATGATGTTAAAGAGGGGTGTGGAAATTGAGAAAGAGGAGTTGGAAAATGGTGGCTTTGATTATGGACTTTTGAACCATCTCAAATATAAGAAACGTCAGATGGGCGATTAACGCGGACATCAAGTATTGACTTTCTTAATCATGTTTTAATTTAGGAATTAATTAATTTCTATGTGGTGGGGCCGTCAGGAGACACAGAAAAGAAAGGCCAGGCGTCCCTTTTCAAATTAGGTGACTTAAAATTTAAACTAGGACAAATTGGCAATCAATGGGGGATTCCATTTCTCGATATGATTATTGTTGTTATTGTATGATAGTATAATATAATAGTATGGAGTTAGATAGGAATATTGAAAAGACGATGTTGTGTTCGACCCATGAAATGGTTGAGTGCTTTCTGTATTCCATCATCAATGAATGTCTCTTTTTGATGGCATAAATGCTATCATTAGCTGTATTTCTTGCACCCGACCTTATATTTAATTCATTGGCATGTGTATCCCACTGAGAGGGATACAAACAGGTAACAAAATTCAATGAATCGCAAGGATATACGTACCTCCACGTACGGAGGTTGTTTTGACCAGGATTAATTTGAAGAGATGGAGGAAATGTGAATTCCATCGATATCAACACAGGCCCATGTTGGTGGCTTTTTAGTAGACAAAGTAGGTCAAGGGGACAACCAACAAATCCATGTCCGAAAATCATTGCCCCTCAAATATATTGTTGTTTACGTAGACAAGGGCGCATATCTCATCGAGCCTAATACAACTTCCAACAGTTAGGATGCCTGCATACTACTGTCTTAATTTGCAACACAATATCTTTCACTTTTTTGATGCTGTTGAATTGTCATACTCTTTGTCTTATATTACATGTTTTGTTATATCATTTAGCTGTATTTATATCTATATTTTATATATGAACAATTTAGGAAAAACTTCACCAAATTCAGGAAATTATATAGTTGAACAAGTTAACGCGTTTGTGTTACACGTGTCTGTTTTCAACAAGTTAAGGAATCCATTAAAACACCACCAAATTTCCGGAACAAAATGATCCTTACGAGGTCAGGAACTTGAAGACAAAGATAGGCTGAATTTATCATCTTTATGCAACCAAAAGGCATAACATCTTAAGAGCGGGTTCTATATCCGTATCCTGAGAGGGCTGGGAGGAAACTGACTGATAGTGCTTCGGGGGGGAAGGATGAGTAGTGCAGTAAGGCTGTCCAGATTTATGTTCATTTTCTATGGGATTGCCCATGGGAGCCTAAATTCTGAAGCAGGCAACAAGTATGATTTGAAAAAGGAAAAGAGAAGGATCCGACATAAAGAAGGAACAAAAATCAAACTAACAAAAGCAGGACCAACAAGGCCGCATGCATGCTCAGGCTCCGAAGCCATAATAAAATTATGCAAGTTTCGTTTCGTGTGAGAGGGTAATATAAAGCACCATTGTTCCAAAACAACAAGAGAGGGATAACAATGAATTAAAAGAGAAGCTTGGCTGCCCGGCTGGCTGCCTGTGTGCAACTCAAACCATTTTTTATTGCTCATATTTGAAATAGAAGACCTCTTTCCTTACTATTCCTCTCCCGAATCATTTCGTCTTTGGTATTCTTCCATTCCATTTTTCGGTCTTTTACTCCTTGAGCGGAGATCTTCGGGTGAAGGGCCAGGTGTAAGTTTGTAAGACTCACGCAAACAAGGTCGGTCTTGTCCTCGTGCGGCCCAACACCGGCCTTGCACCAATGATGAGAAAATTTATTACTAGCAAGGGCAGGAAATAAGGCTACATACTGTATGCTGTTATTTTCACCTTTTGATTTCATTTTGTCGATAGCTATTAATTTATCATCTTCAAAGGAAAGTCAATACATAGAAGAAGCAATCCAACAACATTTGACTCTTGTTTAGAGTTGGGAATGGAATGTATAAATGCTGCGTGCACAAGGCTTCTCTCCATACCCTTCAACTCCATTAATGTGGTAATCAATTAATATTACAAATAAATAAAATAGTTTATTCATTTTAATATTTCTTTTTCATTCAACAGTAAATGGTGTTGGAAAAAAACGAAATAAAATGTGTAAATGATACTGAAAATCAAAAAAAAAAAATGAAAGCAAAAAAACAAACAAAACAAAAGAAGCATGCAATGGTTGATAATGGAGTGAGTGGTTTTAATGTTGCGTTGGCATTGAATAAGCAAGAGTGGGAAAGGAAACATGCCAAAGTCACTGGTAGGCTGCAACTCGTGAAAGTGAAGCTCATTAAACAAAGGCATAGTCGCATCGGATGGACTTGATAATGTTCTTCATTAACTATTTAGATAAGATGTAATGTGCATCAAAAGATTTCTCTAAAAGAAGGAATCCACAACAAGGAATGGAGGAGCAGGCGTGTGGGTGAAACACTTGATCATTCAAACTAGAAAAGGACTGATCTTAAAAACCAAAAGCAATATCGTTATTCTTGTTTGAAAAACAAACAAACAATATATTTGGGACGTCCATTTACTGCTACTTTACTTATATTAAACATTTTCAAGACTAATTATGTAATCATGAATATTAATAAAATTATTACACTGTCAAAATCGAATGATATATAATATACCATTCGGTTACTTTATAATGCGGTATTAAATGTTTCATTTAACTAGGTAATTTATTTCAATGCAAGGGAATAGTAACACCAGTAGAATTGCTGGTTGGCAGCTCATAGTTTAACTTAGTTGGCCAACAAAAAAGGAGGAAGAAGATGTCATGTTGATGGTATTTGTACAAAAAGGATTAAATAAACCTCGATTATAAATAAAACAATGGAGAGTTGTACTGATGGTTAACAGCAAACTGAAGAAATTGCAGGCAGGGAAATAAAGCAGAAAAATGTTGGGAGGAGGAAGCTCACAGGAAACCGAGGCATGTGTTTAATTTTGTCATCTTATGTTTACACCTTCCTGCCTCCAACCATACTTTCGAAATCATTATCCATCTGGGATTTCCTGGCTTTTCTTAAAAGAGCTTCTGCTTTTGCTTTTCTTTTCTTTTTTGTTTTGATCTTTTCCTTTTGGAATAATGCAGGTTACTATATATAATAGAAGAAAGTTACTTATTTTATGATAAATGGAAAGAAAGTAAATGCATGGATGAGAACAGTGGTGGACCCCTTTATTCGATGGCGCCGATTTTGAGCAAGTAAATCTGAAATTGTCTTTGCTTCTACGAATGCTAATGTTTTATTTCATGGTTTCACATGATGTCTCTTTCCGGTGCTCATTGTCTTCCGCCTCCTTGGTTTTTTTCCTCTTAATTAAATGTGCATGCATGTATCCCATACTTCCTGACTTTTCTTCCGTTCTCCCGGTGCTCTCATCAGATTCCATAAATAATCCCTCATTCTCCATGTCATTGCCCATCACCGGTGGTACCGTTTGTTCCATTCCTCTTCATGTACCTAATCTTCTGATTCTTCATCATCATCATTAATATTATATAAATATATATATATATATATATATTTCTTTTTCTTTACACTTGTTCCTCAGAAACTTTCTCCTTACGATCCATTACAGGGTTTTTGTTTAAAAAGGATTTTGTATTCTTCATATAACGTAAGAATTTGCTCCACAAGATAACAGGGGGAAATAGACATTCGATTCTGTGCATCACACTATGCGGTTCGTGGATCTACTTGGAATTGCTTCCACGCCAGTCCTGAAAGTACTCTTAATCACGGCACTTGGGTCCTTTTTAGCATTGGACAATGTTAATGTCTTGGGGGAAGAAGCCCGGAAGCAAATCAATCAAGTGAGTAATTTATTTTATCATCTTCCTTGATCATTAATATTCCATTCCTGGTTTAACTTTTTCACCAACGCAATCCTATTGCTTTCTCTCTAATTTCCAATACCAGGTTGTCTTCTACGTATTTAATCCAGCACTGGTAGGCGGCAACTTGGCTAAAACAATTACCTTTGAAAGCATCCTATTGCTGTGAGTTTCAATCACCTTTTCTGTCTCCAGTTGAAGCAAACCTTTGTTCAACTTCTTAATTAATCTCCACACCAGCGGGTTCTATTAATATTAATGCAGGTGGTTCATGCCAGTTAATATTCTTATTTCATTTATCGCTGGTTCGGCTCTAGGTTGGATTCTCATAAAAACCACAGGTGCTCCACAACATCTGAAAGGCCTCGTGTTGGGTTGCTGTGCAGCAGGTATACACACATCCTGCTCGTCGAATCTTTCATTTTCTTATCTTCTACTACGAAATCCTAGAGTGAGTGTTCAGTTTTGCGATTGTAAGGGAAGCGAATGTTTATTTTCATAACAGGAAACTTGGGAAATTTGCCATTAATCATTGTCCCAGCACTCTGTAAAGAAAGAGGCAGTCCATTTGGACCACCTGATGTATGCCACGAGTATGGACTCGCATACGCTTCACTCTCAACCGCGGTACGACAATTACAAGCAGCTAGTCTATCATGTCAATAAGCTGCAATGTTAATGCATTCACTCCTTCTAGCAGATGATTCGACCAATCGTTTGTGTCTTTCCTCTTTGATACTTCAGATTGGCGCCATTTATCTGTGGACTTACGTCTATAACATGATGAGAATTTCAGCACGTGAGTTCAACCAACAAGTTGACAAAGACATGATTAAAAACACTCAAGAAACTCCAAAACTCCAAGATTTTCTTCCTTCCAAAGAATGTCCCATTTCCGTTGAGCTTACATATGGTTTAATCTACCCCGCGACAGAGTCTACAAGAATTGTCAAGGTCTGTAATCTACCTGCCACAATTTCATTTATGATATGGTCGGTTTGAAAAGATTCAATGAATGGCATGAGTCATATCATCGAACTAATCCAATTGCTTGTTTGTAGAATTTCTCATGGGCAAGAGTATCGGACAAGATTAAGCAATTCTCGGGAAAACTTAATCTGAAGGCAGTATTTGCACCTTCAACCACAGGAGCGGTATCCTTCTGTCCCTCATGATTACTTCTTTTTAAAGTTTAAAAGAAGAGCTTGTGTAACCATCTGGTCTTGTTTTAAAAGCGGTTACGATGGTAGACAAGGCAAGCCAAATAATTGCATTCAAGCTCATCTTATTGTGCAGATTGCGGGGTTTATCGTGGGAACAATCCCGCCAATTCGGAATTTGTTGGTCGGTCCTACTGCTCCTCTTCACGTGATTGAAGACTCGGCCTCCTTAGTTGGGTATAAATCCTGACTTTTTGACATTGAGATTATAAATTACTCGCTCTGCTGTAGGGCTTGACAAGCTGGATACTTGCTGAAATTGCAGGGATGCAGCCATCCCGATAGTGACGCTGATAGTTGGAGGAAACCTTCTTAGAGGTAAATGTTTTGAGACAACGTGTATTTTCTCATACTGGCTTTGGTTGACGGGTGCACTTGTAATTCAGGCTTGAAAGGGTCTGGAATACGGCTGTCTCTGGTATTTGGAATACTAGCGGTTCGGTATGTTTTCCTTCCTTTGTTAGGCATTGCGACTGTTAAAGGTGCAGTGCATTTTGGGCTCGTCAGTTCAGATCCTTTATATCAGTTTATCCTTCTACTGCAATTTGCAGTTCCACCAGCGATGAACATAGGTACGGACGACTGCAATCTTATTCTAACCTAACCGAACAAAACTATTCTTGACTGATGCAGATTCTGATTTGAAATTAGTTGTGGCAGGAACTATGACTCAGTTGTTTGGAACAGGACAGAGTGAAAGTTCTGTTATACTGCTATGGACTTACGCGTTTGCATCAATTTCTCTGACTCTGTGGTCAACCCTTTTCTTGTGGATGGTGGCATGACATATGATTGTATGTTTCGTAGTTGACAAGCAATTCAAATTATAGAATACAATAACGAATTTTGGTAGCCCTGGCAAAGCCCTTTCCTGCCTTACTAATCACAAGCTTACCGTTTCAAATATAATTGGTTTCTTTGCTGGTATGAATACAGTACAGACCACACGGGAAGTTACTGACAATAGTATCATGTTCTTTATATTGATGTTTCATAAATTTACTAGGAAATATTAGATAGCTGTTGTTGAGATATGATGATGTGAACCAGGTCCGTAATGAAGAGGCTATCTGTCTACCAAGACATGTCGTCTTCGTAGAGGAAGAAAATGAGTTGCGCTGGAGGCATAGGCGCTTTCAAGATCATCACTTTATAATGTTGTATGAATCAGGTGAGAGGATGGGCAAATGTACAATTAAATAGCATAAGGTTGCCATGTTCCACTTAATAAAGGGACCTCTCAACTGCTAGACCGGTAAAGCCTAATGCAACTGCACATGTGAAATGCTGCTTCATTCGTTCATGCAAATGTTTGTGGTGTTTCCTCTCAGCTCTTAATAAGCAAATGCAAATTGGGCCCACTTAATCAAATATATAGAAAATTTTCCCTCATAATATTTCAGGTTATTGGAGCTCATGCATGGTCAGCTCTGTAGTTATTTTTATTTCAACCATAAATGGATTATAATTTGGAAAATGAGATATAAAGCAATTTAATTATGATTTGGAATAATTGAATGTGTTAGTCATTTTTTTCCCTTTTTACTTTGATCAAATGGTTGAACAGAAAAAGAAGAGCAATAATGACAAAGAATGATGACAAGTATTAAAGGCAAAAAAGATTATCATGTTCATCATGTGCAATATAAAGGACATTAGTGTATAGCTCATCAATACAAGGGGCGCACTTAAATTGGTATTATAATAACATTTCTTAATATGTGAAGAGACTCGAAAAGGTTGGATTCAAGTCAAAGTCTTCACAGGATCACAGGTTCAAATTCAAGTAAAGCATTTTTTAGGAGCTTTTCCTACGCTCCCATATAATGTGACAAATACATGTGACCATGATGATGGACAAATCCATTAACAAATCCTTTTTAACACACTATTCTAACTAAAACACTTTTTGCTAACAAGGAGTCTCTATTTTATGCTAGTTCCACTACTTGAAAGAATCCTTCAAGTTGCTTGATTAGATTTCCACGAACCACTTTTCTTTTGGGTTAAACTTAACATTCAAGGTATTATTAGTTTTGGGTGAATGGGCCTATTGACCTGGATTCAGATACACCTTGTTGTAAATCAAGTAGTTAAATTTCTAATCAATAAATATGAAAAATCGGATTTATTATCAAAGAATTTCAAGTGTCAGGTCTGCTTGACCAACCCGTGCTTTATGTCTTTCAAAAAGATCTTTGAGTGCTGCAACAAATTGATTGTGTACTTCCACAACCTGCAAAAACCAATCATTTAACAAAATGTCTAAGCATGCAATGCCATATGACATGCATCAGCATGTCCAATAATCGCAAGTCTCTCATGCAATTCCCAAGCAGCAGAAAGTTCTGGTCCACATGGACTACCGCTCATAAATGTTTCCAGTCCACAATATGGATGATGCAATATTTACGAAGTGCAGCTTCAAAAATGGCCTGTCTATTGTCCTAAAAATATATTAACTTCGCATAGACACCTATTAAGCATTTCAAGACAAAGCATGAAGGCTTAAAAATTGCGTATAAACCATCATCAATCATATTATCTGCAAGCAACTCTACATCTTTAGCCATAATCGTTATATGAATGCACTTTTAGCTTAAAAATTCATAGCTAATACAATATACCGCAAATGGTAGAGGCACGCGTACCTCTTCCATGGTAGGTTGTGGATTTTGCTTTAGCTCAATGGGTCTACCCACGACAACATGTACTGGATGAGGTAAAGGTAGAGGAGTTCTGAAAAGACACAAATCGTCATAAGCATATATGACAATATTAGTCTGTTTTACACCATAAATAAGTCTTCGAGGTTCCAGTATCAAAAACCAGATTAATGCTAAAACAATTAATGAAAATTATCACATGATTCAATCTTTGACGAGCCATTTAGTTGACATTGTAAGTTCAAGCCAATGCATATTCATCTACATCTAAATTTCACCGAAGCAATGTTTCCTAGATGATTGGATATCATTGATTGACTCAGAAGTCAGAAAAACGAATAAGATGTCGAAAACAAGGGGGAGCATTTAACTTCTTGTCTTTCCTACGCAATCATCCGAAGATAAATAAAGCAAAAATGGGGCAATAAAGAGAAATAGCTCAAACCAAGCTGTGCCTTCAAATTTTCTACAAATATAAATTTACCCGTAAACTCCCCAAAAGATGATTGGGGCAAACTTGATAACTCGAGCAAATTTCATGAACAACTTGCCACCAGGTTTCCACCACTTGTACACGTTAGACTGTTGCAAGAATCAGAAGACTATAAATTAACAATTTAAGCGATCCACTGTATGTAATTTACCAAAGAAAATAAACAAACAATAGATATTAATGTTGATGCCAACCTAAAAGAGACTAATGTATTTGATCATTAGGGTTACTATGACCATTATGTCATTCAACTAGTAAACGGAATCACGTAGTGAAAGCTAAAACAGTGAAATAACAATTTAACAAAAAACCTGTTCTTGCATATTGCCAAGACATGAAGAAAAGAGGGAACAAACCACTACCTGACCAAAGCAGAAAACTGGAACTAAGGGTTTGCCCATCTCCACAGCTAAACGGACAAATCCTCGTCTTGTCTTAAGGAACGCGATCTGCATAAAAAGTAACACACTTGAACAACTAATCAAGCCAGCTAAAGTATAGCTATGTTAGAAATGACATTTTCTTTCCATTACTACTAATTAAATATGGGGAAAAAAGCGAGAAAGGATAAAGTAGAGCAGAGGGTGAAGGCAGGATTTGTTAGGCATGGGCACAGGATTTGAAAATCAATGATTGAATTTGTTCTAAGAACCAAATTGTGAGAAACTTGGAAACTCCAGCGGATGGTCAATGAGAACTGGTGAATACGAATTTAATCAAACCAAAATTCTGTGGGTGGTTATAAAGAAAGCTGGAAGAGAAACCAACCAAGAGCATAAATGCTCTTTTTCGTTCCATCTTTACATACTCTCATGAAACCAACTAGTACATAAAAATATTTGGAATTTTCAGAAACATCACTCTAAAGAAAGATGCGACAACATAAAGCAGAAAACTAGCATAACAATAAAAAGATATTTGGCTATGGTTCTGAAAATCAATTTATAAGTATTAAATGCTTAGAAGCTAATATTAACTTAGAAGCATTTTAAATTTTAAGCAATTGCTTCAAAAATGATACAAGTAAAATTATTATTGTAATTACTAAAGGGGTATCAAGTTACTTGATCAAATCATGAATTATTTTCAATCAAATCATAATTACTAATATAATTTTATTTTATAATAAAAGTTAATATGAATTTTTTTATTAAATTTACAAAGATAATTCACAAAACCGTTCTTCAAATAAAACATAATATGTAAAAAAATTAATGACAGATGATGATAATGAATCAATTAAAATTTTTTCATTGTAGTCAATGTGAAAAAAAGAATTAAACTTCAAGAATAAATTAATAACTATATATAGTCAAATAACAAGAGCCTTGAAGAGGAAGTAAAGAAAATGAATGTTTAAAATGAGTGCAATGTCAATATTTAGTTAAATTAGCTTATATGCAAGGTAACTAGAAGCACCAAAATGAAAAGTTGGTTTTTCTCAATTATTTTTTTTAGATTATGAAAACAATTTATAAGCATTTGAGCTACTCAAAATAAACATATCAACTTAACATCAAAACCTATACAAACACCCTCTATGTTCATGGGACTGAAGTCTAAATCCTACACAAACAGCAGAATGAGCAGGTCAAATCAGAAGAGCTAATCCTAGGTCAAAAACATGCCAAACCAAGAAAATGAACAACAAAAGTAACCAATATAAATGCCAAAAACAATGAACAAGGAAGAGTTACCTCAGAACCGTGCTTCATATAAAATGTCTCTTGGACTCCACCGGGAATGACAATGCAACTGCAGCCAGATGCTAGGAGGGAACCGAAATTTTTCTTTGTTGCTGGTGCAAGACCACACCATGTCCATATATGTCTTAGAAATGGTGTGCGGAACACCTAAAAATTTACTCAATAACATATTGAGAAGGTCAAGTGGTATAGGAAGGCACAACCAATGAGGCGGAAGTACTTACTGCGCTACTTGCAAGGACCTTAATTTTATGAAGAGGCATGAAATTCATATGGTTAGAAAGTATGGCAACTCCGAGAGGAAAAACTGAATGAGGTTCATAACCAAAAACTGCATAGTATCACCATGACAAGATTTCAAAAAAAAATTCATTAGAAAAACTGAAAAATCGACTTAATTAGAAACAAGAACGTCAACTGCCTTGGGGTAATTATTCTTAACGGTCACCAAACTTCAGAAATTACTCTAAACTGGACACAGAATTTCAATTTTTTTGGTAATTACATTTCTATTCTCATTTTAGACATAAGTACTTGTGATTTGATTTTGCTAACATGAATATCTAAACACGAATTCCAAAAATATTGTGACATCAAATGACATGAGGTCATCTTGCATTTCAGTCACCAAACTTTAGCATTTGCTTTGAAATGGATACTGAGCTCTAATGTGTTATCTTTTTTGTCATTGAAGAATTTACTTTGCATAAAGAAGTGGCACAAAAAACATTAAGAAAAATATTGATTTGACTTACTGAAGTAAGATTCTAACTTCTAGGAATATAACTCATATGACATATTATTTTGTTGATCATATTATCCTGAGAAAAAAAGGCCTTTGAAATATTTTTTAAGTCCTAAATTGATTGTTTTCAAAAAAAATTTTGGGTGTTTTAGAGCGAAGTAGATTGTAAATACTACGTCTTTCTTACTGTGAATGATGAAAGTTTTCATTTGTCAGAAAGTTCTCTTCTAGTTATTTCCTATCAAAAATTTAAAACGTCTTTCTGTAATGTAAAAATGGAAAATTCATGTTCAACAACTAAAAAGGAAAAAATTAAACTTGGTATATGTGTAATCTATAACGAAGTGTCATGAACATGCGGTTCATATACTGTAGCAATCCCTAAACTTCAGAGTGACCTCGAGCAATAACTAGCCACAGCCTAGTGTGCAATTAACGCGTGGAGGCAAAACCAACAAGCAAAGGATGCAAATTCTGGGAAGCAGTACAAGATCCAATGCTCGCCTAAAGCAAAGTAGGTAAGCAATGAAAGCTGTATAGACTATAATAATCCAGAAAACATAAAACTTGGCTCCTTTTGATGTTACAAGAAAGAAAGCGATAAATGTAGAAATGATGAGGACAAAGCAAGAATGGAGTGGAAATTAGACTTTTAGAGGCCAAGAGATTTACAGAAAGCGTGGAGGTTGATGGAAATGAGATGCGAAAGTTTTTTAAAAGGAGGATGCAGGCAATGCAGTGAATTGAATAACGAAAATGGTAAATTAAACCAAAAGAAACAAACCGTAAGCTAGATCGGAATGGAAAGCATTAATGTCTTCAACATGGAGAGTGATGGGAAAATAAGCGCAGGAGTGTCGACACATGTACCTGAGAGTGCGAAATAAGCATTTACTGTTAGTCAAGTAATCACTGATTGAAGATAGATAAAAAGTAGGAATCAGGTACCGGCAGAGACGACGGCCCAAGTTACTGTGTGGATCGATGGGAATGAACATTAAAAGCAAGAGCAATCCAAGGACGCTGATGGAAAAGAGAAAACCAAATAGAATCAGGATCAGTAGAAATTTGCATTGGAAGAAAAAGAAGGGAGAAAGAGAAGGAAAGAACTAACAGGAGAAACTTGGGAGTGGAAAGGAAAAGAAAAGAGAAGATGACTATGAGGAAGTTGAAGTGGATGGAACCGATCCATAGGGTGAGCGATAACAGGGAGTGGAACATATTTGTTTTATGAACATCTCTGGAATTGATCACCGTGATTGCTGCGTCTTTCTTCTCTTCCTCCATTTCTGTTCCAGCCTCGTGGTCAGGGCGAAATGAATTCAGACGAAGAAAATAATTCAAGCATAGACGCCTGCGTCCCTCTGAGTCCAACTGTCTCTCTTTCCTAAAAACAAATTTAATTTCTGGTTTCTACCCCCCAACTTCCACCAACTCGGTCCGACCAACCCGGCCCATCTTTTGCTTCACGTTATTTCCTTCCCCGTCCATTCCATTATTTTACAAATTTAAGTCTGCAACATTTTGGTTGCAGGGGCGCATGGCTCGGCTATGCTATATAAGCTAGTTTGGCCTCGGTTAGACATATAAGACTAGGTCGAGGATCAAGTTCAACAAACAAACATGCAGACAACTATCAGACGTATTCGTTTGGGGATTACATGCACAAGTTGAAGCGCCCACTTGTTTATGGGCCTAATAACACAAGCAAATACTTGCCTGGTTGCGGCAGAAATTCCTCACATTTCAACTAATCATTTGGTTCAGCTGAGGCTTGCATTTCACCCGTCGGGTATTATATTTTGAGCTGCTTGTGGGTGAAAGCAGCTTCGGACCCTGGAGCGGATGTGATTAGGTTGATTAAAAGAAAAAAACCAAAATGATTTTTTCGGTCAGAAAATCAAAAGGAAGTGTTATTGACAATGACAACTTTTATACAAGTGAGAGTCTTTCGATAATTTCATATCCATTGTAATAAAATTAATATATGAAGTAAAACGTGCATACATTTTGATAGAAATTAAGTAATGTTTAGATTGAAACATAATTATTTATTTATTTATTTATTTATTTTAATATTATAGTTAGAGAGAATGCGAATTATGTATTTTGTTTTCTTTCCTTGACATCAAATACCATTAGAAGCAAAATCAAATGGATCAAGAGAACACATCTACATCCCTATCAATGGATCAATACCTTACACCCATTTCATTATGTTGACAGCAAAGTTCATTTATAAATTATATATTTAATTAAAATATTTATAAGTAGCTTATCGAGTAAAATTTATTAAGAAAACATGGGCAGGTGGAGCAAGAGCAGCAGCTACCTCATTTGCTTCACTTCTAACCCACTCCTAATAAGCTACACCATTTCCTACTGACTTTTAATCTGCTTATAAATCATAAATTATTTTATTTTATTTTACTTTTTATTTTTATTTTTCCAATGTAAAATTTCTTTGATTTTCCGTAGAAAACCTGGAATTCCCATGTCTTGTCGCATCCATTATTGTATTCCTCCACCCTGTCCAAGCAGCTGTAATGTCAGTTGAGAACACGTGAAAAGAATATTTACCGAGCGTAGAAAGGCAAAGTTGTGATTGCATTCAGCTCCCCTTGAAGGGCGGGTGCCTTTAGGAACTAACAAGTTCGATTATGAAATATTCGATTCATTGCGTCCAAAGTTGGAGCGGCTGCAGCTTTATGCAGCGACACCAGTATGACAGAAATGTCGATGAAAGAATTTAAGATTATTTGACCGTTGCGTGATGATGATGAGGAGAGTGATGATTAGTATATAATTGAGGAGTTGGGAAATAGCTGGTTGCCAAAGCCTCGTAAAGAAAATCATTGGCTTGAGAAGCAAGTGAGGTAATGATGATGAGTTTTGGGTATCTGAAATCACAAAATCGCCTTTGCACCGAAATGGAATGAATGCGATGCCATTCAACATCATCTCATCTTCTTTTTCTTAAAAATAAAAATTATAACTAAAGCACTGTTTGGTGGTTCAATGAAGTTTATCCGTACCATAACCACAAATACTGATCTCATAACCATTGCTAGAAAAAAGGGTTGGTTGGTAAGTAGCCGTTATCTACAGTAGATTTATGAGTTTTAGTAAGTGCGGTGAGAGACCGGAAAGTAAAGAACCAACGACTCTTCTTTTTACCCATGCTTTACTTGCCTTTCCACATCCCCTTTTCACACTAGACACCATAATCTTCAAACCTTATGACCAGGCTCCGGAAAAATGTATATCTTATTTCCATGTCAGAAAAAGAAATTAAAAAAATTTATTGTTGATGTTGATATTAATATGATATTCTAATCCCATGTTTTAAATTCGAGCATTGCCAGATTATGTTAAAAAGAAAAGAAAAAAAAAAAGAAAAGCAGATGGTGCATATGTATTACAGATATTGGTAATTGGCCGAGTGGTTAGCACATGACAGTGGGAGATGTGGGTGTTTTGAGGGTTAGGCATTGATGATCAACGTGTTGGCACATAAGACACGAGAAAACAGGAAACAAAGCCAACCATATTCCCCGAGAATTTGCCATCTCCTCATTTTGAGGTAAGTGAAACATGTGATAAGTATCATTTCCTTTGTTATAATATAGTATGAGTATTGGGGTGTGAAGAGCTTAAAAAACAGCGATGGGTGAGAATCACTTGGATGACACATGATGGTAATGGCTATGTTGGGTATAGTGATGATGAGAAAATGCTTGTGTAATCAATTCAATTGGAAGTCACATGCTACATCATTCCTGGTTTCAATGGTTGTACATTTAAAACTTATAATAGTAAGCATTTAGTGAAATTGAAAGGTAATGGATTGCTTCAACGTAAGTTATTGGAGGCCTTCGCTTAAAGAAAAACTGGGGAGGATCTGATTCAGATCGTCCATAAGCAAAGAAAATGGCTTGACTTTGATGAACACCACCAATTATTTTAATCATGAGAATCTATAATTATTAAGAAATACAACAATTGGGATCGCATCCATATTTAACATAATAATAATATCATCATCTAAATATTCTGTCTGCATTCTATTATTGATTGTACATCATAGAGATCGCCCTCGTCATCATCACCATCATCTAAATGTTCTTCTGCATTGCATTATATTTATTACTATTGTATGTCATTCCCCCTTCACATCCCATCACTCCCACCATCCTTTGCTTTTCTTGTCTTTTGTGCCAGTCCTCCATCAACACCCCTACTTTCTCTTCTCCTTCACTTTCTGCATTTACCCTTCTCTACCTCCATAATAGCTCTTTCTTTTTCACATTACTTCAACTTTATGGCTTCACTATTACCTCTAACTCTCCGCTGCTCTTTCCTCTTCATTCTCCTGCTTTCTCTTTTCCTGCAACACCTTCCATTTTCCTCCTCTTCTAAGGTCCTTCCTTCCCTCTCTTTTCAGTATGTTCCGCTACTTACTATTTTTTATTTGGTGATTTCCAAGTTTAGCTCACTGCCCCAGTTGTTACTTTGCCATTGCAGGCCTATGTAGTTTATATGGGAAGCAAGAGTCCTGACCACCACCCAGATGCCCTTCTCTACCAACATCACCAAATCCTCGCTGCAGTTCAAGGAGGAAGGTCTGCCCCTTTTATACTATCTACTACTTAATTTTCTCTGGATTGCAATATACCTTCTTCTCTATTATTGATAGGCATTTTCGTTTTGTCTGCGCTGATGCAATACCACTAGCCGCAAGCAAGCCCGAGCCGCTCACCTTTATAGCTACAGCCATGGATTCAGGGGCTTTGCCGCCAAGTTGACAGACCAACAAGCTTCCCGGATTGCTAGTACGGGAATACTTCTGTTACTAGTTTCACGTCTATCTATCAAAGAATAGATTTGCTAAACTTTTCTTTTATTTATTTTTTTTAAAAACAGAGATGCATGGAGTAGTCTCCGTGTTTCCCAACTTGAAAAGGAAGCTACAAACCACTCATTCTTGGGATTTTATGGGTCTTAATGGTGAAGAAACTATGGAGATTCCTGGACATTCCACTAAAAACCAAGTTAACATTATAATTGGTTTCATAGATACAGGTGAGACGCTTCTCTTTATATTCCTTTGTCAGCAAATTCATGATCCAATTGCTACCGCATGCTATTTGCGCTTAAAGAAGTCGAATATTCTCGTTGGGACTGAAGAATCATTTAAATTTTAACCCAGCTTCTTTAATTGCTTGAGAACTTGCGGGATTCATCTTTTACTGATATATGTCATCATATGTTAGGATGTCGCATTATAAGAATAACTTATTATCTTTCTCTTTCCTCTAATCATCATCTGAATCAGGAATTTGGCCTGAATCTCCAAGTTTTAGTGATGATAATATGCCTCCGGTACCACCCAGATGGAAGGGGCGGTGCCAATCTGGAGAGGCTTTCAATTCTTCCTCTTGCAACAGGTATAATATGTTAGCAGATGTTTTTTTTTTACCCATAAAAATTGACTGTATTTGGTGGGTATTGATTACTGGAGAATCCTCAATGGCCTAGGAAAGTGATTGGAGCAAGATATTACAGGAGTGGCTACGAAGCTGAAGAAGGTTCAGCCAGTATAAAGTCATTTATATCTCCAAGGGACAGCTCTGGTCATGGTACCCACACTGCATCAATTGCTGCTGGTCGCTATGTCACAAATATGAGTTACAAAGGATTGGCTGCTGGGGGAGCTAGAGGTGGAGCCCCAATGGCCAGAGTTGCAGTGTATAAGACTTGTTGGGACACGGGTTGCTATGATGTTGATTTATTAGCTGCATTTGATGATGCAATCAGAGATGGAGTGCATATATTGTCTCTATCTCTGGGTCCAGATGCTCCCCAGGGAGATTATTTCAATGATGCAATCTCTATTGGCTCATTTCATGCTGCTGCTCATGGAGTCCTAGTTGTTGCTTCAGCTGGAAATGAAGGCCACCAAGGTTCCGCAACAAATCTTGCTCCATGGATGATCACTGTTGCTGCAACTTCAACGGATAGGGAGTTTGCATCTGATATCATACTTGGAAGTGGTGCAAATTTCTCGGTAATCCTATTTCTCTGTTCTTTCGTATTCAAAAATTTTGGGTGTGAAATTACAGAGTTATGAGTTATTAGCCCTGAAACAGGGTGAAAGTCTTAGTCTCTTTGAAATGAATGCATCTGCACATATCATCTCTGCCTCTGAAGCGTTTGCTGGATACTTCACTCCTTATCAATCCAGGTGAAGCAACAGGTACTTGAAAACCAGTTGATATCACATTTCAATGTGTCAAAGAGCCTCAAGTTATTTTCAACTTTCTTTCTGTTCATGCAGTTTTTGTTTAGAAAGCTCCTTGAATAGTACAAATGCCAGAGGGAAGGTCCTTGTCTGTCGACATGCTGAGAGTTCAACAGAATCAAAGCTAGCAAAGAGCCATATTGTCAAAGAAGCTGGTGGAATTGGGATGGTCCTCATTGATGAGGCTGATCAAGATGTTGCCATTCCCTTCGTTATTCCTTCAGCGATTGTCGGAAAGGATGAAGGGAATGAGATTCTAGCTTATATCAAGAATACAAGGTTTGTTTTTATTTCTCACGATGGACGCTTGTACTTTAGCATTCATACAAACTCAAATTTGCGATCCAAATACTTCTAACATTGTGAACAGAAAACCAGTTGCTAAAATTTCTCGTGCAAAGACAATTTTAGACGCTCATCCTGCACCTCGCGTTGCATCATTCTCTTCCAAAGGACCTAATTCTTTAACCCCTGAAATCTTAAAGGTATTTCAACAAGAAATGTTAGAAAGGCTTTTTGCAGTCACTGTTTTAATTTCTTCATCTATTAAACGTTCGATTTTTTTTCTTTTTTTCTTATTCATGTATTCCTTCTGCTGGTATTCTTTGTAGCCTGATATTGCTGCTCCTGGACTGAACATTCTAGCAGCATGGTCTCCAGCATTTGGGAATATGCAATTCAACGTTCTTTCTGGAACTTCAATGGCCTGTCCGCATGTAACAGGAATTGCAGCCTTGATCAAAGCTGTTAATCCTTTGTGGTCTCCATCTTCCATCAAATCCGCTATCATGACTACTGGTAAGATTTCATGGTACAAACTGTGATAATTCATTAGAGTTTCTGAATAGATCTTTTAACTTACCAAGAGAACTCACTAATTCGGAGTTTGAGAATCGAAGAGTTCTTGAGAGATGTTTAAAAATCTGTCACTTTCTTTTCAAACAAAGGTGAATATAAAATTTTATAAGATCTCCAAAAACATTAGAAAACAGGGTGGAGATGAGAATTCAGCTAAATAGAATCGCAGCTAAATATAAAAGTTAGATCTTGCATGATAACAATAATTTAACTAGACGAAAGGATAGAAAAATTGTAATTGTTTTCCAGATCTTGCTTTCCGTGAGATTGATTATAGCGTGCATCTGTCATTGACAAAATTCTGATCATGAACTCATTTCTAACGGGAAATGCAGCAACTGTTGTTGATAAGAATCGTAAACCTATAACAGTGGATCCCAGAAGAAGAAGGGGTAATGCATTTGATTATGGATCAGGTTTTGTGAACCCGACAAGAGTCCTTGATCCTGGCCTTGTCTATGATGCACAACCAACAGACTATAAAGCGTTTCTATGTTCAATTGGTTATGATGAGAAATCAGTGCATTTGGTCACGAGAGACAACAGCACATGTAATAAGACGTTGATAACAGCTTCCAGCCTGAATTATCCTTCCATCGCTGTCCCAAATCTCAAAGGTAAATTCTCTGTTACCCGAACGGTGACAAATGTTGGCAAACCAAGAAGCATTTATAAAGCTGTGGTGTCAAATCCTATTGGTGTTAACGTGACTGTGGTGCCAAAGCAACTAGTCTTTAACAGCTACGGGCAGAAGATGAGATTCACCGTGAACTTCGAGGTGACTGCTATATCATCAAAGGGGTATGCATTTGGGTCTTTGTCATGGAGGAATAGAAATACACGGATCACCAGTCCTCTAGTTGTCCGGGCAGCATCTTCGCGTACGGGGCTGATGGCTTGATTGGTATATAATATTTTAGTTGCTCTGCTCACAACCTTACACAATCGCAGAAAACTACTTCGTAAATTAACACCATACGGATCACCCAAGCCACACACATTATGATGATTCATTGTGACTCTAGCAATATATATGCAATGATTTTTTTGTTTTTCTTTCTTCTAATCGTGTTACTACCACTCTGGTGTCTGTTTTCTGACAATATTTTGTGTGGAAGCCTGCATCCTGTAGGTGTGTATGCTGATGCGTGGTGAGCTTGGTCCGGTGTGCAAATTTATATCCCTCTATCTCAAAAAATTGATCTCATTTTATCCTACACATGGATTAACTTGATATATGTTACTACTTTTTATCTCATGACCCACATCATCATGTTAAAAATGGTCTTTGAAAGCAGTTCATCAGTCTTAAGGAGGAATATAACTCGGCAAACCATCAAAATTAGATCTGCATCTGTAATGCACATAAGAAGAATGATCCTTACCAGCAACACCACTGCGCTTAGAATATGCAACCCGAAAGAATTCATAGAAGTAAGAAGGAAAAGCTGAAGAAGCGCACCCGCGGTCGCAGGGAATTACTTGGTGCAAAAATAAGACATTGAAATCAAAAGCATTCACGTGATAGCCTTTCTAACAGTCTCTTCTTGAACAATTATGCCTGGTTATGACTCAACCACTCAAATACAAATCTGCACCCACTTTAGCAGCCTCTATTTATTAAAATCTGTAACGTTATACAAACATATTTGACTTTGAATCAAATTATTTAGTAATATTTGGACTCACACCATTACAAATGCAGACTACGATCTAAACAATGTCCAGGAGCTTTTCTATTGGGAAGCTCATCCGCTAAAGTTGCGAATTCCAGTATCAGAGAACCATGCAATACATTAATCTAATATACAAGTACACCAACCAAAAATCACCAGGAACAAGGCACAGATATCAAGGATTACAATGATTGCAACACATCGGAATGCACTTCTGAAGGATTAATTAGGCCTTCTAATACAACAAGCTTGTCTAACAAGCCAAGCTTCTCATCTTCAAGGGTCTTGACCTCGTCCTCAACCCCCTTCAACTCCCTTCCCAATCCAAAACTTTCTTCCTCCAAAAGTAAATACCTCCTTCTGAGTGCACGGTATTCATTTCCTGATGTTGAGGAGTCAGGCAATGAATCTGAGTTAGACCTCTCTTGGTGCTGGATAACAGGAGAGCCATCATTTTTGAAGCTCCTTTTGGAACCTTTCTGGGTTGTTCTTAAAGGAGCCTGTACCTGTTGAACTTCTCCAACATTGTTACCTTGCAGTGGAATCAAGGCAGCTCTAGAGCTAGAAGTTTTCTTTTTCCGTGGCTTACAGATTAATAATTCTCCTGATGTTGGAATCCTTGGATCTTGCATTTTCATTCAGCAGTAACACTGCAATACCAGAAGTATAAACAGTATTTTCAGAAACTTAGAATCGAAGCTAAAGAGAATAGTTTCAGCTAAAAGTAAACAATCTCTAGACAGACACAAGAATTGAGCATATTAACATCAAAACATGTGTGGGCGCAAAGCGCAGACAGATGTCAGCATGAAGCTACAAGATTCACAAATGTTTACAACCTGTATTTATCAACACACGTTTCAGCTTATAAAGTAGTTGTAAAAATTTGGGAAAGTAAAGGTGATCCTTAAGATCACCGTTGGATATGCAACAATTTTGCTAGTTAATAAGACAAAAAACAAAAGGAACACCAGGCAAACCAATCTGCATCACTTGTTTGATAATAAAGTTATAAATGATAAACAGAATTCTCAATATGAAAGCACTTAAAATCTTGGATAATATCCAAGAAAATATGGTGGCAGAGAAATTAATTCAGTCAAGCGGCCTAACCCAATCTTAAGAACAATATATCCCAGGGAAACCGAAGTATGAGGAGATTATTACATGCAAAACCAGGTGACAATCAAGCAAGAAAGTTTTTTTTTATTATTATTTTCTTACTAGAGGAAGGATTCCTAATCGGTTAATAAACAACCGACATAGAATTGAATCGAGAGCGAGAATTAGGTTAGCATGCGGTTTGAATTTATGGAAGCACTGAAACAACAGGTAAAAGGAAAGTAGAAGGGAAATTAAAAGTAAAACCTCGGTTGGCGATGAGAAGAAAGTTTGTTTTCGTGTGTGTTAAGGTTGTAATTGAAAGAAGAGAGAGGCATGAAGTGGTGAAAGAGGTAGAATTGGGAGGGAGATGAAGAGAAAGAAGAAGTCGTACCAGGGGAGAATGGTGGGACTAAGAATAACTGGTGGTGAATGGCGGGTCACCCCTGCCCTGCCCTGCCCTTTTAATCTTTAAGAATCCCCAAACCAATAATTTATAACACCTTTCCCTTCACAATAATACTATATCATTTAATAGAATTATCTGTTTTATTTTACCATTCTTAGATTATTATTATACATAAACTGAACTCTACCAACATTAGTTAAACGTATAAAATCCGATGATTTTCTTTTTGACCAAGCAAAACAAGAAGAAGAATTTATGGCACACACAACTCATTCCAAGCTTTTCTAACAGTATCAACAGATGCTAATATTAATACTTGGCAATACCCCTCAAAGCCACAACGATACCGCCATCCCCCACTGAGTGCAACTTCTTAAACCAACTCCAATTCACTTGTTAAAATTTTCTTCAATTTCTAAGAAAATCACTTGACTTTGTGATGGGATCCATGGATCTTACTATAATATTTCCTCTACTAAGTTTTAGTAATAATTCACACGTAGGCTCGAGAGGTTACTTAAAGAGTTGTCGACAAAGAGCATATTCTTGTGCTCAATTGCCTGTCCAGATCTGCTCAAGGCAGAGAGTGGGCTTTTTCTATTTCATTTGTTCGGCTCAACTTGGTATGTTAGGCTTGTAAGTATTAATTGTTCTGTGATTTGTTGATGGTTGGACTTCGATGTTCATTTTTAACAACAGATAGCAGCGAGGAGGGGAAAGGGTCAAGGTAACTACTGTAAGAATAAAATAGCAATATATGCAGGCGACATAATAAGAAAAAGGAAAAGAAGGGACCAGCTATAAAGTCTTTAATTACGATAAACAAAAGCATAAAGTGACAAAGACGATGATGTAATTCCTCCTTAAAATAATTCAGATCTACCCCTCTTCTCAAACATCATCTCCCTATGCTACACCCTCCGCCGCCTCATCTCCTTTGGTTGCCTCGTATGACCATCCTCCACCTGATATAACATTTAATGGATCCGCCGCTTACTCCGCCTAGCATTTTCCTCGTATGCATGATAATTCTAATCATACCCGAATTATCCCTTTCTCAGAAATTGCCAACATCAGACCATAAATTCGGTCCATTCGACGGCTCTTACTACACTACTTTTGCAGTCCTACCGTCCTCTACAATTAGCAACTCAGCCCTTCAGGTGACTCCTGATTCTGCCGGAAACTTCACTCTTGCAAACAGATCCGGCCGTGTGCTCTTCAACCAATCTTTTAAGCTCTGGGAGGAAGAAGACGGGGCTATCAAGCTAGCTTCTTTCAACACTTCCTTCCTCATCAACGTCTTTCGGATTAATAGCTCCTCTGTTCCTGGAGAGGGCTTAGCTTTCATTATAGCCCCTGACCTCTACCTTTGTCCAAATAGCTATGGGGAGTACCTGGGGTTGACCAACTCTACCAACGATGGCGATCCATCTAACGGCATCATAGCCATCGAGCTGGACACCTTCAAGCAGGATTTCGACCCTGATGATAACCACATGGGTCTTGACATTCATAGTGTACGCTCTAGTAAGACCGTCTCCCTCTCCAAATTTGGTATAGAAATAGC
Organism: Dalechampia spathulata; assembly: GCA_948192965.1. Taxonomy (NCBI): domain Eukaryota; kingdom Viridiplantae; phylum Streptophyta; class Magnoliopsida; order Malpighiales; family Euphorbiaceae; genus Dalechampia; species Dalechampia spathulata. The sequence continues at coordinate 78,303 of CANYBF010096863.1, forward strand.
CCCTACTGGAACAAAATTGTACATGGTCTGGGTCCATTATGACGGTGTGAGCAAGAAGCTGGAGGTTTACATGGGAGAGCGAGAGAAGGATAAGCCAAGCATGCCAGTGCTGACAGCGGATCTTGACCTCAAAGGTCTAGTCAAACAAAGCTCTTACTTTGGCTTTGCCGCATCAACTGGGAATGCCACTCAGCTTAATTGTGTACTTGGATGGAATTTGACGGTAGAGCTGTTGCCATCATCTATTAATAATGGCGATGGTAATGATGATAAAGTGATCAAGATTGCCATCGGGATTGGGGTGCCAGTATTGGTGGTTGGGGCTGCGGCTCTGACTTACTACTTCCGAAAGAAGAGAGCGGTATCCCACCCCAATCTACTGGAAGCACTTAAAAGCCTACCTGGAACTCCCAGGGAATTCGAGTACAGAGATCTGAAGAAGGCCACCAACAACTTCGATGAGAAGAAGAAGCTTGGTCAAGGTGGTTTTGGAATAGTGTACCAAGGGCTGCTGCCCAAAGAGAACGTCCCTGTCGCTGTCAAGAAATTTTCCAGAGACGACCTTAAGAGCCAGGACGATTTCTTGGCTGAGCTTACTATAATTAACCGTCTCCGTCATAAACACCTTGTACGATTAGTAGGCAAGTTTTTTCTACTTTTTCCCCATTAACGCTTGGTCCCTGAAATTTGATGTCATATTCTTGTCAAATAATTACGCAAACGATAACAACTACTCTGGAAACACAGAATTCCCAAACAATATAAACTTCCCTTCTCTTTGTTTTTCACTCTTTCTCGATATACGAGGAAGAATATTAATCCTCGAATCTCTTTACAAAGGACGAAGGGATGAAAATAGAGAAAGAAATTAAGAGAAAACAAAATTGGAGGAATTGCTTGGTGAGACACATAAACTCGAAGCAACGTTTAGATAAACCCCAACAGAATGATTGCAAACTTCAAATACTGATCAACCTTTAAGCAACACCCATGCAACAACAAAAACAGAAAACGAATGACAAATAATTACTTGCTTCTAAACAGATAAAGTTCATGTAGCATCCTGAGGACAAGCACACACCGATTAAGGCATCTTTCTTAGCTAAACCAAGTTAACTTGCTACCAAATATTAGTAAATGTCAGAGCTTTATCCTATTTCTTCACAGTTTAGGAAACATAGCAGGGAGAAGGTTGAAAAAGTGAATGATGGATGTGAAGATACGCGGAGTCTGGATATTATTAATAGATTATGCCTCTTGCTAACCGTGTGTCAGGAAATTCTTATGAATGGAACTGGGGCAGGTAATGACAATATTATGAGAAACGAAACAAGCTTTTCTAATCATGTCTCTGATTCAGCTTAATTACTAGGCAATAAATGCTTGCATACACACACACCTCGCATATGGACGTGATATATAAAAACTGATGACTTGTATATTTGTTATGGAGTGGTTGTATAGGATGGTGCCACAAGAACGGGTTGCTTCTTCTGGTGTACGAGTACATGCCAAATGGGAGCTTGGATAACCACATATTTCATGGATCGAGCACCTTGGAGTGGAGGCTCAGGTACAATATCATTGCTGGAGTATCATCAGCTTTGCACTACCTGCATGACGAGTACGATCAAAAAGTGGTGCATCGAGACCTCAAGGCCAGTAACATCATGCTTGATTCCAATTTCAATGCTCGCTTAGGAGATTTTGGATTGGCCCGTGCATTGGAGAATGAGAAGACATCATATGCAGAGCTTGAGGGAGTACTTGGAACCATGGGCTATATTGCCCCCGAGTGTTTTCATACTGGCAAAGCCACTTGTGAATCTGATGTTTATGGCTTTGGTGCGGTGGTTCTTGAGGTGGTGTGTGGTCAGCGTCCGTGGGCCAAGCTTGCTGGTTTCCAGTTTCTGGTTGATTGGGTGTGGTGGCTGCATCGTGAAGGACGCATACTGGAGGCTGTTGATAAAAGGCTGGGCGATGACTATGTTGTCGAGGAAGCAGAGAGGCTGCTGTTGCTTGGGTTGGCATGCTCCCATCCACTTGCAAGCCAGAGGCCTAAAACACAGGCCATCTATCAGATTATATCAGGATCACTAGCAGTACCTCGCATCCCCCCTTTCAAGCCAGCATTTGTTTGGCCATCTGCAGATATTACAAGCAGTGTCGAAGATATTTCAACTCCTATCACATCTGGTTGGACTCCTCAATGCGCTAGTCCTCAAAGCTACTCGGATGGACTGGCAGACAACTCTCTTCTCTAAGCATTCGATAAATAATCCATTATTAATCCTTTACAGGTTTTCTTAGAAGTAACAACAGGCATGATCTAGTATCCGTACAAGTGTTTCTTGTTTCTTTTGTTCAGTCTTATATTTGATTTTGGCTTTTTTTTTTTGACAATCATTGGGAGCTGGATGTACATGTACACATTTCAACAAAACAATTGTTTCTCTCCTTTTTCGCTTTGCAGAGCACAGTTCAGCAACATAGTGCTGTCGTTTTAGATGTAGTATTCGTACGAACTTCGTGTAGATCTTCATATTTATTATATAAAAAACAACATATACAAATAAAATGATATGGAAAAAAGTTGATATTTAGAATCATTGAAAAACCATTTTCATAATATGCATATAATTTTTGTATCCATAATTATACTAAATGTGTGGAGAAAAGAAACGAGTAAAAATACATAATAATTACACTTCCTGAAAAGTAAAAAAATTATTTCAATCTAAGTATTAAAGAAGTTTAGTTCATGCTCGTATCTGATGGTAGACATGAATCTCATTCGTTGGAGCGAACTCCTTTTGGAAGCAGAAGCACGTTTAAAGCCTGTCTACAGAGAGGCAAATCCAGTCGACTACTTGCCTTCTGTTTTCAGGTGGGTGGGTGCGCCTTCTTGGCTTATTAGTGTAAATGCTGGAGCAATCTCCTAGACCAATTCCTTTTCAGTTTGTTTGTTCTTCTTTCAGAAAGATAATAATAACAAAATAAAGAGTCCAAGTTTAGCAGGTAACCTAATATTAATCTTCGTCAAAAGTGTCTTCCGACATATATACACGCAATGTCTAGCTATACAACCTAAATCCTTCAGAGCCACTAATAGCTTCTTGAGCCTCAATGTAATATTACAACAATGTCACGCAACTATCCCATTTGATCTTCATTGCTTACGTAATGAAAAATGCGAAGAAAAAAAATCTGCAGGCAGGTTAAAAATCACCTGAAGATAACCTCTACATGGAATGACGACCATCTGTCCTATCTTTCATAAACCGTTCCTCTTGGATTTCTTCATATTCTTCATCATTCCCTCTCCTACCTGCTTGCTCTTTCCAATATGCAATTAACTTTTTCAATCGAGCTATCTCTTTTGATGAAATGTTTTTGCTTGGACTATTCACAACGGATCGAACTCTGGATGCATACCTGACATGGCATAAACACATTAACCCTTGTCAAACATTGGTTAGAACTTTGATTATTTTCATTCAATCAGTTTAGTAAAACAAAGAAAAAATCAAAGCCATTGTTCGTAAATAATTTGAAGGAAAAATAGTAATGATATTTAAAGAAAAGGCCTAAAGATTAGAGCTTATGCATGTCAAAATTATGAACGAAGAGAATGGAGCAATTTAGTGAAAATGAAGAAACACGTATTTTTAAATTTGAATCCAACTTCTAATAAAAGTTAGTCTTAGCATGGCATTTTATGAACAATGATAACAAAATTAAACAGAGTACAGTAGAGATAAGAATGTACATTAGGGAATTGTATGTCTCATCCAAAGTCGATTCAGCTGGAGACACATTCACGAACATGAGTGTCTTGGCATTGCCACCGAGGGAATCGCTCATTAACATAGTCAACTTGTGGTTTCTGTAAGGTATATGTTGACAATCAGAAGATAAAGCACTAATGACATCTCCAAGTGCCGAAAGAGATTTGTTGATGCTCTGAGCTTCCTTAAGTTGACTACCAGAGGAACCCGATTTCTTCACTCTTTCCGAACCAGCAAGGTCTACAAAACTTAACTGCATTTGAAATCAAAAACTGGTCATACAGAAAGTAACAGAATGCAAAGATAAATGATGCTATGAACACAGATTAAAATCTGGGGATAAGTACAAAATATATAATGTGGTATTACTTATTGTCAGTTGAAGAGTGTTTGGTTTTTTAAAATATGAAAGGTTTTGCAGTTTCTTTTTTGTACAATTTCATACCAAATTCACAAAAATGAAATTTTTATATTTATATACTTTAATAAACTGAATTTTAAAATAACGGTAAATTATTATGAGCCCCTAGAGATTGGTGCTTAATTATCAATTCATCACTTCTTTTTTATGATCATTAAAACACCTTTATACTTTAGTTTTATTTATAAAGACATCCAAATCATTTAATGTCCTCAAAAAACATGAGTGAATTACTATGAGCCCCTCAAGTTAGAGCCTAATTATGATTACACCCCTTTTTTTATAACCTAATTAAAATACCCTTATATTTTAGTTCTATCTATCAAAGCATCCAAATCACGAAACTTTTCATAAATTATTGGATAATTTATTGTCAATCTCAATCTAACCATTTTTCTTTTTTTTTTTTCTATATTTGATTATGTTTTTACCTTAAAATAATTTTGGATCAAATATATAATATTTTTGTATTTTAATCCCTCTAATTCTTTAACTAAATCCTATTTTTTTAGTCAAAGTTATTTAACTACACTTAATATTTTATCATTTATTGTTGTTCAGAGGATAATTTTGATATTTCAAAAATTTATATTTACTTTAAAGTCAAAATTAACAAAAATGTTTAATGATAAATAAAATTGAAGCATAAAAATATTTTAATTAGACTATAAAAAAGAGATGTATGAACACATTTAGGCACTAACATGAGGGAGCTTATAGTAATTTACATATGTAATTTTTATTAGATGAAATTAAAGTATAAGAGTGTTTTAATAAGGTCAAAAAAGAAGTTGATCTAACCTCAAGGATTTGTAGTAATTCACCAAAAAAATCATAATTATTTATCAAATCATTTACTATTAATATTAAACTAGCTATCAGGCCACTCTTATATAAACACTATAAATCTATCCTAAAAGTTATTTCTTTTTAATCATAACAAAATTGAAAATACATATTTTATTTATGATAAGTCCATTATAATTAGTTATATCTTCAATCACTGAAAGTATAGGTTATATATAAAAAAAGAAATAAAATTATGTTGATAAAGTATTAAAATAAATTAGTGAAGAATGTAATGTTTTTCATATATCTCAAGGTGAATGATACATGCTATTTATATACACATCTACAACATAGAATAGGAATTAAGTAGAAAAGGAAATAATCTAATAAAAGGAATAATCTAGTAAATAAATTCCTATTTAGCATTGAACCCTGAATATCCTAATTAGCAACTTTCCTTATTTACAAGATCATATTCGACTTCTTTCTCTCCTTCTTCCTCTTTGCATCCTAATTTAGGGTAAAATCATTTTCAAGGTAGAATTTCATGGAGAATTCAGTTTTATGCTTCTTTTTGTATTCTATGTGCCTTAAGTATGTGTTCTTCTTCTTCTTCTATGCTTTCTTACACCTTTAATGAAGTGGAAAGTTCTGTAGGGTTGTAATACTTTTATTTAAATAGAAGTATTGAAGTAAATAATGAAAGATGTGGAAGCTAAGTGATGAATTTGATGTTGTTTCGCAACCGAATAGAATTTCTGTTTTGGTGTGAGAAATTTGTGTAAATCCCTAACTTGTAACCCTTGAATCAGTCACTTTAATTACTATTTGAAGTGTGTGAATGATGATTAATGGTGTTTCTAAGGTTTGATATGCTTAATGGTTGATGGAAAGATGATTATATGTGATGATAGTTTGAATTCAAAGTTGCTGTCTAATTTAGGAATATTTCAGGTTTAGTTATTTTAGGGGTCAAAAGTGTATAGCTCTTGAGTTTGTATGAAAACATGATTGAATAATGTGTTAGAATGAAGAAAATGAAGTTTGGATGTTTAAAGGAAGTATGCATGATATATGCAAGTCCTTACTAGAAACGAACATTAAAAGCAAAGTTAGGGATTTACAATAATTGCGTTTTAACTACCTTAATATTTGAGTTTTTGGACGTGTAATATATCATTGGAAAGCTCTTTGAATCTAGTTTCCAACAGTACCAAACTCGCAAAATTCCGAAATCATTTACTTGGTCAAAAATATCACGTCATTTGGACTGTCACATTTGAGCAGAAATTAGGCCTGAAACTTTGATATACGACTTTTACAATTTGACAGCCTAAATGAATTCCAAAAATTGCAAGGAATTTTGCAATTTACTAGCCCAAATGAATTCCAAAAATTTTAAAAATTTTAGGCTGTCAAATTATAAAAGGTCGTATAACAAAGTTTCTTGTTTAATCTCTGCTCAAATGTAACCGTCTAAATGATGTGATATTTTTGACCAAACAAATGACTTTGGAATTTTACAAGTTTGGTATCATTGGAAACTAAAAACAAAGAGCTTTCCAACGGTATATTATACGTCCAAAAACTCAAACATTAAGGTAGTCAAAATGCAATTACCGTAAATCTCTAACTTTGCTTTTAAGATCCGTTTCTTGCAAGTATTTGCATATATGATGTATACCTCTTCCTTTAAACATCTAAACTTCATTTTCTCATTCTAACACATTATTCAATCATGTTTTCATACAAACTCAATAGCCACACACTTCTGCCTCCTAAAATAACAAAACCTGAAATATTTTCAAATTAGACAGCAACTTTGAATTCAAGCTATCATCACATATAATCATCTTTCCATTAACCTTTAAGCATATCAAACCTTAGAAACATCATTAATCATCATTCACACACTTCAAACAGTAATTAAAGTGATTGATTCAAGGGTTACAAGTTAGGTATTTACACAAATTTCTTACACCAAAACAGAAATTCTATTCAGTTACAAAACAACATCAAATTCATCACTTAACTTCCATATCTTTCATTATTTACTTCAATTCTTCCATTTATATAAAATTATTACAGCCCTACAACAACTTTTCACTTCATTAAAAGTGTAAGAAAACATAGAAGAAAAACACATACTTAAAGCACATAGAATACAAAAAGAAGCATGAAACTGAATTCTTCATGAAATCCTATCTTGAAAATGGTTTTACCTTAAATTAGGATGCAAAGAGGTCGAATATGGTCTGAAGGAGGAAGTTAAAAACTGACATATTCTTCTCTTATGATAATATAAACTTAAATTTTAACAATATTAAAGAGGAACCGATCAAAACATGACACTTTGCATCACTTATCCTTCCTTGCTTAATTCAATTTACTTCTTCTTCACTTAATACTTATGTTTATATCATAATTAGGTCATGTTTTGATAAGAATACACTTACTATTTCATTATAATGTTATGGACATAAACCATATAGTTTTCAATATTAATCTTGACTTTTCATGAAATGTCATTTGTATCCTAGCTTACAATTTTACATACTATTGTTTCTAACCTTACTTTAACTTATATTACACACTGTAAATTATACTTTATCATATAATAACATGTCAAGGCATCACTTTACATATATAAATTTCATCATACAGCTTCATCCAAGGCATTCAATAAAAGCATACCCGATTTGCATCTTTAATGTATATTCACTTCTATATTCATTTTTTAACTCTGTTTCATTTCTTTCTCTATTAATGTCATATCATATGGAATTCCTTTATTTATAAGACATTTCATTTCACATTCATCATGTCAAGCATTCATGCATCATATCTCATTTATGCATTTCATGCACTAATCAATCATTCACTATAATGTATGCACACTGGGATGTTATGTGTGTAGATGTGACATATCTTGTTTCTAGAATTTGTGATTTTACTTTTGCTGAAAAAATTTCTTAGATAGACTTTGTTAGGTAAGAAACATATATATGGATCAAGTTAATAAAAAATGTCAAGTTAGTTAATACATGGGTGTTTCTTTTTGTTGAAATAGGAATTATTAATTGAGGGAAGACGTTTTTATTAGCATAATTTATAGGTGACCAGTTGTGTAGCCCATGGAGTTGTACTTGATTAATTGTTTTTTTTTCTCTAATCAAGGTTTTTGTAGAAAGATGCAAGTATTTAGAAGAAAGCAAATGTGTAGGGATTTGTGTTAATACATGCAAACTTCCAACGCAGGTAAATCATTCTTACAAGTGTTTTTCAATTAGTTTTTGTTGCACTGTTTTGCTGTTAAGAGCCCTTTTCTTTCCTTGTCTTTGTTCCTTTGTACTTTTCCCTATAACCACATGCTTTTTTACTTATGCGATTTAATTTGATAGACTTTTTTCAAAGATTACATGGGGGTGCCCTTGCTGATGGAGCCAAACTTCACTGATTATAGTTGTCAGGTATCTTACTGTTAAGTGTTTTATCCTTGAGAAGGTTGCAAACATGCAAATGGAAAGTTAAATTGCCTTGTAGGAAATCCTCTGCATGTAAGTGTTATTAAACAGATGAGATTGATAGACGTTCCATCTGTAGTTGACACAAAGTATCCTACCTTACTCATTAATATATGATACTCTAATAATTCGAGTTTTCTGACAAAGAAGATGTTAAGTATGAAGTATTCCAAGATGCCACTTGATGCTCGGGAATATAAATAAATTGATGCGTGATTCTTCGATGTAGCTATAGTATGATTATGAGTATATTATTGGAAAGTTAAAAAAGTTTATTTTCGTAGCCCCTAGCCCACCTCGAATAGTTTTTGTGATGATTGAAATAAATCTAGAAGCCATGTACGTTTCCCTGACATAACCCTTAATATGGCAGTTTAAATTTGGAGTGCTTCCACCACAACCTGAAGATGATAGCACGCTCAAGGAACCTTGTCTTGAAGCATGTCCTATTGGAAGTCGAAGAAAACAAGTTCCTCAAAACACAGGACACTGTCCCAAAGCATAATAATGCTTGTTTGGCAATCCTTGTAAGCAAGCATCGATAATAATAAAACCCCTCTTGCCTCTTCAGCATCTACGATCTATCTGGTTAGCCAAAAAGTAGAACACTAGACATAAGCAGGGATTGCGACTTGGTCTGCTTGATCTGATGTTATTTTCCTCCGAAAGACAGCAGTGATACCTCCTATATGCGGGTCGATGAAGAAAGTTTTTGGGCAGGCATAGCTAAGCCTGTACGACATCCAATGGCACTAGTTTGTTCGTGGAGTCCAGGTGAAACTGTTAGGCCAAGTAAATTTGGTTTCACAATATCTCAGCTCAGAAGTAAGCTATCAATGGTGGCTTGGTGCAGAAGAAACTGCAATCATCATAGGACTAGTTTATATCAGCCGGGTCTTTCTAAAGAAAAATACGTAAATTTATATAGCTTATATATACGTAAATTTATATATACGTATATAAATTTAAGAAATTTCAAGAAAGTTATATAGCTTATATATTTAATATTTAAAAAATTTAATATTTATTTTATTTAGTATTTAAATTTTAGTATTTAATTTTTTAACCTCTCATTTTCAATTTTATTAAATATCACGTTAAACATTTCAAAAATAACATTTTAACAATTTGTTTTGAAAAAATATAATTTAATTGAATAATTATTAAGAAAAAAATCGTTAATAACTGATGGGAGGGTTTTTTTTAATCCTTTTAAGGTTTTGTTAGCTATAGTATTAATCATTATTTATATAATTTTTTAATGGTAATTTGATGATTATTCATATATAATTATTAAATATTATTTTAAAAACTAACTTTACAACTTATATATTTAAATATTATATCATTAATCATGATTAATTAATGTTGATGGATTATTACTTGTCAAAATCTTATCATCCAATCTTATAATAATCAATATTGATAACAATCATAAATAAGTATATACATTAATAAATTTGTACATATAAACATAGGTAAATATATTATATATATTTATCACTGTAACATATATATTTAATATTTATTTATCATTAGTTTTAAAAATATAAATATATTTATTTATATATATTGATAAAATATAAATATTAAATTTTTTTGATAAATAGTAAACATATATAATGTTCATATTAGAAAATGATAAATCAATTATACATGAAAAACTTAAAACAAGACATATAAATAAAATATATCTATATATATTAAATATTAAAAAATATTATTTTTATAAATATCTTTGAAATGCTGTTATTTTATATAATTAATTTCAAAACTATATTTTTTGAAACATTTTCCTTTTTTTGTTTTTTTGAAAATTTTCCTAGAATAGTGTACTTAAAAAAAAAAGATCAGTGAGTGTTTCAGGTTTAGACTCTGGCTGTTGGACAATTTCAACCAATTTTAACTGTTTTATTAGTTGTTAGTTGTTTATTAGTTGTTAGTTGTTAGTTGTTTGATGTTTATATAATGGTTTAAAAATTTTATGTTCGGTAAAAATAGCTGTTGGATTATTATTAAACATAAAATTACAAAAAAGGATATTTTTAATATAATTTTAAATAAAAGTATATGATTTTTTTAATTTAGAATATATATATATATATATATATATATATATATATATATATAAGATATAAATATTAAAAGCTAACAAATAAATGATATTTTTAATTCATAGAATTTAAAGTTGTAAAAAAACTTTAACTCAAATTAAAAAAATAATAAAACATTAAACTAAAAAATAATATAACATTAAACTAAATTAATTTAGGTGTGACATTTATCATGCCATAAGGCACTAGCAATACAGTCACGAATCTTTTTCATTTCATTCGATCTCCTTCTAATATTTTCATTACTTGTGAAAGTACTATGTGCATTAGAGAGTTCTTTATGAGGGATAAAATTAGGAAAATGCTCCATAACTTGAAACATTGGATCATTTGATGAGTTTATGACAATATAGTTATGTAGTGCAAATATTGCTACTTTGATTCTTATTTGTTTCTCAACACTAAATTGAGGCATTTTATTAAGGATCTTCCATGGTTGCTTCAAAACACTAAAAGATCTTTCAATATAACTTCTCAAGGATAAGTGTGCACGATTAAATACTTCTTGAAAATTTTGTGGAGGTTCTTGTCGAAATTGAGATTGATGGTATCTTAACATTGAATATGGTATCAGATAATCTTTTCTATCAGGATATTCTTTGTCCACTAAGTAGTATCTACCTAATCAAATATTTATAAAAGAATTAGAAATATAAAATAAATATTTATAAAAGAATTGGAAATATAACATAAATATTTAATAATATCATTATGGCTTATAAAATGTATGGATATACCTTCTGATGGTAGAGGAAACTTCATTTTTGGTGTTTCAATTGCATGAAGAAAAACACGAGCATCATGAGTAGAACCCTCCCAACGAGCTGACATAAATGTAAAATACATGTCAAAATCGCATACAGCCATCACGTTAAAAGATGTGTACCCTTTCCTTTCCTCTATAAGGTAATTGATCAGCCTCGGGAATGCATGCTACCACATACGTGTCATTTATACATCCAATACAATCCTGAAAAATGAATAAACAACTTATAAAATAAAGGTAATGTAAAAATATTACATATTAATTATTTTTTAAAAATTGAGAACATATTACCTTAAAATAAGGCATGTATCTCTCATCATTTGCGATTTGAGCTGATATTTCTTTAAAATTTGGATCTTTGGGTCTTATAATATCATGTGCGAGACTTTTAAATTCTCGACTAAAAATTACATCTAAGATATCATGAAATGCTCTACTAATAGAATCACCTGAACGTTGAAAACATTCAGCTATAGTTCTATTTGAAACACCTAAAGCAACAGTATATAAAAAGATACCAACTTTTTCAATGATGGACATTCTACTGCTTGCTCTTAGTCTATATTTCAAGGATAATTCTTTACATAATTTTAAAAATAAGCTCGGATCCATTCTAAAAGCATTGACACAACAAATAGGATGACCATCTAATATCTCTTTCATCCATTTTTTCCCTGTTAAATTTGACGTCATGCATTGTTCTATATAAATATATTTATAATAATATGTAGATAATAAACTTGTTGTACATGCAACCGTAATCCAAAATTTGTTATCGTTATCATCATCTGTATCCATTATACCCCTGTTAATAACAATCAAATAAATACATGATATATAAAGTATACATCATAACTATAATAATAAGAAAAAAAGAAAACAAATATAATGGATCAATTATACTATTTAATAAAAAATTGTTTGACAATTAATTTTAATTGTTTAAGTAGTTGTTAGCTGTTTTATTAACTGTTAGTTGTTTTACTAGTTATTAATTATGATTAGATGTTTATATAATGGTTTAAAGATTTTATGTTTGGTAAAAAGAGCTGTTTAATCTTTGGTATAATTAATTGAAAATCAACTAAAAATGTTTCCATTTATTTCAAAATTGCTTTGAAATCAAAGCCACAAAAAACATGATAATTACAAAATAATATGTGTTATATAAACATAAAATAATAATAATAATAATATAAAAATATTTATGTATAAGACATTGAAAGTAGCAATTAAAATCAAACACTTGGGATACCAAAAAATAAATCATTAGTGATTTGATTACATCAAATATATTTTTATACCATTTTCACTATTCCTAAAATAAGACAGATAAATTTTAACAAATATTATAATTATAAATTTAATTTTTATTTTATTGATAATTTTATAAATATTTTAAAGATTTAAATTATTGATCATATATAATATTGATCAATCAAAAACATAGTTCAATACAACTTTAATTTAAAAATAAAAACATATAATTAAAATTACATTCATACCTTGAAACGATGATTCGATGAACTTGAAATAATGATAAATAATCTTGAAAGGAAGATTGATTCAACAAATAATATATAAATAAGATGGTAAGTTTTTCTAAAATATATAATAATTATTATTTAAAAATAAAAAATTATATATTTTCTATATTTTATGAAAAAGTATGATGGTAAATTATAACAACTAAACCTTAAAAATATTAATATTTCATACTTCATTTTTCTAATTTCTAACTACTTTTCTTAATAATTTATCATCAAATAATAAAATAAAAATTTAATTTCAATAAATCTCTAAACTATACCCTTAATTGAGCCGGAGGTTTGGGCCATGGGCTCGAAAACTTGAAAGTTGAGGATGGCAAAATATCACAATTCACAACGTCGAAATCGAAATATTCAGCCATTGCTTTCTTGCTGGAAGACTCTTCTTCTTTCTTCCACTACTCCTCCTCCGCCTGCTACCGCTGCCGCCTTATCATCGCCACTATCACTGCCAACCGTCCTCTATCTTGCCCTAGTATTTTTCACACAAGTAAAGTCACCCCACTTGCAACTTAATTGCTTTAAAATCAGCATCTACTGCTAGAAGAAATGGCTCACTCTTTAGTTTCTTCATCACCTGCCTCTCTCAGATTCGGCTCCTTCTTCTCCTGTCCAAACCCTGGCTCCTCTCCGCATTCTCTTCACCTTTCTCTCCCCTTCCACCCGCTCGCTTTCAGGTTTTTATTATCTATTCATTTCTTTATTCATTTATTCCCCTTATTTTTTTATTTATTTGATTTTTTTTGAAATTAATCACAGCAAATTAAGTAGCAGAAGCAGAAACAATCTGAAGTCATCTCAAGCAAAGGCTGTGTACTCTGGTCAATTCTGGGTGCCCGAGAGAAGTTCTCGTCAAGGAATTTGGTCAATTAGGTAATATATCTTTAAACAAAGAATTCGATACTGCACTATTAAATTTATTTTCCTTCTATTTAATTTCTGTGCTCATAGATATTAAGAGCAGTTTGGTACATCTTTTGGATTTGTAGAGATGATTTGGAAGTCCCTTCCTCACCTTACTTCCCTGCATACGCTAATAATGGCCAAGCGCAAGGTCCACCCCCAGTGGTTCACGAAAGATTTCAGAGTGTTATTACTCAGCTTTTTCAACATGTAAGTGATCTGGTGTATTTGTTCTCTTTTCTTCCATGTGTTAGTATGTTTTACTTTCAATTTTGCATTCTTTTCTGAGTTCTGATTTTTTGTATGTTGCATTGTTGGTAGAGAATTATCCGCTGCGGTGGACCTGTTGATGATGACATGGCAAACATTATCGTTGCTCAACTTCTTTATCTTGATGCTGTTGATCCTACGAAGGTGTGTTTTAAGTTCTTTGTAATCATTGCCAAGTCATTTTCAATCCCTTCTGCACATCTTTTTTTCCTATGCAAATCAAAGAACTGCTGACATGTAGTTCTGTTAACAGTTCCTTTTCTAATTATATCTCTCACTCACATGCAAATGTGTACAGAAGAACATGAATTGATATTTGTTTAGCAGAATTTTGCACTATTTAAAGAAAGTTTTTTCTCAGAACTGAGTAGATGTCGTGTTCATTTATTTTGAAACAGGATATTGTAATGTATGTAAATTCTCCAGGAGGATCTGTTACAGCTGGTAATGCATTTTTACTCTGCTAATTTGTTGTCAATGTTGATGTTTTGTTGACTGTTGATGGTTTAACTATCTAATTTTCCACTCAGGCATGGCAGTATTTGACACAATGAGGCATATTCGACCTGATGTATCCACTGTCTGTGTTGGACTTGCAGCTAGGTACAGGATGCACTATATCTAGTTCTTCTATCTAATGTGATTTACCTACTGCTTCTTCATTTCTGTCTTGGGTCATGCTTTTTCTCTTAAAAGTGTTTGTATGTTTAGCATTTTTGGGAAACTAGGATTAGTAGCTCTTCTTCAAGCTTTCTCAAGGTTGTCATGGTATATCCTTGAAACTTGGGCCAAGTTGTGTAACATTATGGAGATTCTGATCTCCTCTGATCCAAACCTTCATTCTGGCTGAACGATTAACGAGTGGAATGAACTTTTTTAGGTTGACACAAGCATTTGATGCTGTTTGATGGCCATTATTTATCGTGGTCTCCAGTCATATTTTACGTGAGTGTTACTATGAAGGATATGCATTATCAATCATCATCACTCCTGCTTCGATCAAGCCAATTTTCAGAGAGAAGACCATAGCATTTTAAGTTAGGATTTTTTTTTTACGCCATGTACTGCACTTAACTCTTAGCTTGATTTGCTTTCTACATGAAACTTTTGATGCACCCTGGGATAATGTCAGTACAGTTGTTTCTATTGGGATAAATCTTATCAAACACATTTAGTAACAAAAAAGTTATGATTTATCCAGCTCGCATGAAGTCATTGGTTTTTGCTTGAAAGACAATCTGATTGTCCCGCTTTTTGTTTAGAGTCATTAAAGATTAAAATCAACATTTTTACTGCATATACAAGGGAAAAACATTGCTTGCACTATTGAGAGTACTTTAATTTAGTTCACTTTATATCCGTTTGTAATAATGGTTGTGCTTTCTGTTTTTTTTTCATTACACAGTATGGGTGCTTTCCTGCTCAGTGCTGGGACGAAAGGTAAAAAAACGAAAGCACCAGTAACTACCCTTGTTTTTTGAATTTGTTTTTGGTGGTTTGCTTCTTCTAAATTTGCCTGCTGTATTCTCTTTACCATGTGATGAAGGGAAGCGATACAGCTTGCCAAACTCCAGAATTATGATTCATCAACCTCTTGGTGGAGCTCAAGGTGGGCAATCTGACATCGATATTCAGGTATCGGAATCTCTCTCTCTCTTCTCCATCACATGTGTCCAATTCCAATATCTCTTAATAGCGTGCACTCTGATTCTGTTCTAAGTCTTTATGCCACAACGGTGCCTGGTCGCTAGTTTACTATTTCTTCCAAAAAAATTCCTGATGAATTTCCAATAATGCATTTACAGTAGTTTCAATCTGAGATTACTCTCTTTTGTCAAATTAACCTTAACATCAGTTAAACATCCGACATTGCATTTTTGAAAAGCTTTTCAATCTAAATTTTTTTATTATAATATTGTTTGGAAAGAGCAGATAGATAGATAAATACAGATTTTTAAAGTAGTTTTAGAGGAAAATTTTAAAAACCAAATAAATAATTCAAAAGGTGTATTTTTGGGAGTGCATCTTTAAATGTAAAAAATATTGTTCAACTACGAACATTGTTCTAACCGGTAGTCTTGACTGACAGGCAAATGAAATGCTGCATCACAAGGCAAACCTTAATGGGTATCTAGCCTACCACACTGGTCAGAGTCTTGAGAAGATCAATCAGGACACGGACCGTGATTACTTCATGAGCGCAAAAGAAGCCACAGACTATGGCCTCATAGACGGCGTTATCACGAACCCTCTCAAAGCCCTCCAGCCACTGGCAGCTGCAGCAGAAGGACAATGACCATTCCTCCATGTGAAACTCTCCTTATCCAGTGTTCAATCTAGTGTAAGAGCTAAAAACTGGTTCTGCTCGAATGCTCGATAAGACATGTCTTGAAATATAAAGGCTTCGGTACTTTGTTACTGGTTAGAAGGATAGATTGGTTTTGTTTTTGCTGTGATCTTACACTATACTTGATTGTTCTTCATGAAATGTCTATTAATTTGCCTGTCGACAATTGAGCATTAGTCGGGTACCATGACGACCTATCCACTACTCACGTAATGTAAATAAAGGGGCATTTTGGTAAATGACAAAATTATCTTCATCACATTGTTTAATATCTTTTGATTTCTGTAAATGATTGAGGTGGTTAAAAAAAATTAATTAATTAATGTTTAGCATTATTTTCATAAAAAATTAAATATATTTATTTTTCCATGAAAATACTTTTAAATAGTAATTTTATATTTAGGAATTATGAATAGTAATTAGTCAAGTTTAAAATTTTAAAGAATCATAACAAATAGAAGTGGAAGCTGGTGACTTGGACATTTTATTATAATAAGATTAATTAATTATTCGAGGTTTCGTTAATTAAAAAAAATCAAATATTCCGAT
Source organism: Dalechampia spathulata (assembly GCA_948192965.1). Classification (NCBI taxonomy): domain Eukaryota; kingdom Viridiplantae; phylum Streptophyta; class Magnoliopsida; order Malpighiales; family Euphorbiaceae; genus Dalechampia; species Dalechampia spathulata. The sequence continues at coordinate 95,324 of CANYBF010096863.1, forward strand.
TACAAAAACTATATTAAATATTAAATATTTTTTAATTTAAAGCATGATCTTTTTCCCCAACATATGGACTAAAAAGAGTATTATTTATATATTTTTTGAGGGTAACACACATCTGATTTGGACACGACGGCTAAAATTACACGTCAGCAGGCCATTTTGGGTTCTTCCGAACACTTCTTTTTTACTTAATAATAATAATAATATAAAAACAATTTATATTATTTCAAATGAAAATTTTCACCATTAAAAACGTTAAATTTGCGATTTTTGTACATTTCCAACATGAATGCTTTTATTAGGGTTTTTCCGATTGAATTTTAAGGTTTATTGGGACACCAAAGCAAGTGGATTATCCGAATTCGTTTCACTGAATCGCTGTGTTTCGAACGATCAGAACATTTTACATCCTAGTTGAATTTTTTTTCTCCTGTCGGATGCTAAGTTAGGGTTTGGTCCAGGGTTAAGGAGGACTGGAATCGAAATGCAAAGGGAATGATTGTTAAGAAAACAATGAAACTTGAAAGGCCAAATGTGAAGAGGTGTAAGATGAAAAACCCTAGCTGTAGTGATTACGAAGAAGAAGATGACTATGAGTGTCTTTTAGTTCCTAAAAGGCGGAAAACAATTAACGGATTTGATTCTTATCCAATTGATATGTACAGCGAATTTGATGATTTTAGCAGCGGTTCGGGCTCTTGGATTGGTGAAGGATCGTATTGGGCCAGCGAGGTACGGTCTAGTGCAAAGAGATTGAAGAAGTACAACACAGAGTGGTTTCAAGCTCGGCCACCGGTATCTAGATCTTCGCTGGGACGACTACACATGCTTCCTTCGAGGTTTAGTGATTCAGTTAGAATTGATGAAATTGATTGTAGCTTGGAGGATGATTACGATGATGAATATTTTGAAGATGGACCTGACTTTGTTGATGTTAAGATATGTAGATACGGTGAAAAGAATGAATTTGTAAAGAATAAGTTCGGGTTTCTGGGTTCTAACTCTAATTTTAATCCCATTCCAATTTATGAAAGGGGTGCATATGGACGAATGGGTAGTTCGGGGTTTAATAATTTTGAGTATCAAACATGTAATAGCAAAAATTTGAGGTCGCAAAGATGTGGGTATGGTGGTTTGCAGAAATTGGTAGTAGGAAATGAGAAGAAAAGGAAGAAAGATGTTTATAAGCCAGAGGATTTTTCTTTGGGAGATTTAGTTTGGGCGAAATGTGCGAAAAGATATCCATGGTGGCCGGCTGTCGTGATTGATCCTATATTGGAAGCTCCTGAAGCTGTTCTTAGTTGTTGTCTTCCTAACGCTCTATGTGTGATGTTTTATGGTTATTCTAAAAATGGAACGCGAAGGGTCTGCTCACTGCCTCTCTCTCTCTCTCTCTCTCTTTTTATACTTTCTGTAGAAATTTTATTTCTTTATTAATGTTATACAGTCAAAAGTTATTGATGATGGGCAGGACTATGCCTGGGTGAAACAAGGGATGTTATTCCCGTTTTCAGACTTCAAGGACAGGTGGATTACTAGTCATGTTAAGTTGATGCTAGTATAGTCGTTGTAATGTAGCTTAATTTGTCATTTCCTTTTCAGATTTCAGGGGCAGACCCAACTGCACAAGTGCAAGATGAGCGACTTTCAGATGGCGCTAGAAGAGGCAATCTTAGCAGAAAGTGGTTTCTTGGAGACGAGGGTTGATGCTGCACATATGGCAATTTCAGAAGCTAACCTCTGTGAATACCAAGAGGCCAGTGGTTTAAGTGAAGATCAAGAGTTTTATGCTCAGTACCAGGCAAGTATACTCGGGAACATTTTTTTTTTTCCACATCTGTCCTATTCCGGTGATTCTGTTACAAGGAGCCCTGGTAGTTGATTTGTCAAAATGTTTCTGGAGCATTTTAGCACATTGTAGTATTGCAAATGGGTAGTTTTAGATGTGGAGTTTCTCTTTTAGTTTAGCTTTCTCAGACAGAGAAGTAAATTTTTTTTTTTTGTAACTTAGTTTTTTACTGGGGTTAAGCCTTCTATTAAATTTTATATGTTACAGATGTACAATGCAGTAACCGCTTGTAGTTAGTCTCCATTTTGATTTGATTTCTGGTAGTAGAATGAGTTTGTATTTATTGGGGAAAAATTCAGATTGCTGCAAAAAATGCCTGATATTGTGATTTTTATTTCTTATCTCTGATATTCTGCTTTTGGTTATGTGTGCTCGTGGTTAATGGGATTAAATTTATACTGTTAGGAGCTTGCATTTATTGGTACAGGTGCACGAAAAATTTAAAAATGGACTGATTACATTGAGCCAATTGATTAACATGCTTATTCTATTGGAATTGATTTTTTCATGTGGTAGTTCTTTTCTCTTCCAGACTGTAATTTCCTTTTGTAGGTTTACCTTTCCTTTCCAAGATGTTGTAATATCTTGTCAGTTCATTTATCTGCTATTTCAATTGTACAGGATGCGTCTTACAAGGACATGAGATGCTGTAATAGCTGTAATCTAATCTTGCCGTGCAAAACCATTAAGAAATGGAGCGGCTCGGCTTTTCAAATAGAGCTCATTTGTAGACATTGTGCTAAGGTTCATAAAAAATGCCTTATTTTTGAAATATTTATTTTATTTGTTTGTTTTGTTATTTCTTTTCTATGTAATTCTCTTTGAAAGTGATATGTATTAGTCTCTCCTACAGTTAAGAAGGTCAAAGCAGTATTGTGGCATATGCACAAAGATTTGGCACCGCTCATACGGTGGAAACTGGGTGAGATTATTGGTCCTTGAATTGATGATATGATTTCAGTGGAACAATTGGATAGATTATTTGACTGAAAAATTTCTGTTTCAGGTATGTTGCGATGGTTGTAACATTTGGGTGCATGCTGAGTGTGATAACATTTCCCCCAAACTTTTCAAGGTGTGCAAACAATATTAGAGTCTAATGCTCATGTTTTCTGGATGCAAAATTCTCCTAATTATTGGAAGTGTATGCTAACTGATTTTTTTCTTAATTCTGAAGGATCTGGAGAATTTTGATTATTATTGTCCTCGTTGCAGAGTCAAGTTCAAATTTGAATCATCAGATTTCAAGAGACGGAAGCCACCTGTCAAGCATGTTTCAATATGTTTATCTATTTATTTATTGCCATTGTATATCCATTGAATTTTCTTTGTCTTCTCACTGGCACGTTTTAATATAGCATGTTTGTTTTATATAGGTCTACGATAAGCAGTGAACAAGCTACACCACCTGATGAAATAACTGTGGTATGCAATGGAATGGAAGGAAATTATATTCCAAAACTTCATTTGTAAGCTCTTGAAACTTTGTTGACAGACATGATTACAAGTTGCTATATTGCTCTATGAAATTTCCTTCCACTCTTCAAGTATCAATGCAAGTTCTACGTGTAACAATCAATCAGACACTATATCTCATTTAATAGACTATCTAGTTTGAAAATGAAAATTTCAGTGTCATTTGCCACAGTCAATTCAGTTTAACCAGTGATATCTTTTTAATGCTATGAAGAAAGTTATGGATGATTTTTCGCTGCACATGAAATTTCTCTAAGCTGTGTCCCTTTTTCTTAGGATTGTTTGTAACTGTGGTTCATGTGGATCTCGGAAGCAAACACCAAGCGAATGGGAAAGGCACACTGGATGCAGAGCTAAAAAGTGGAAGTATAGTGTAAAAGTCAAAGAAACCATGTTACCACTGGAAAAATGGGTATATTTTGCATTTTGTTTAAGTGCATATGTGCATAATGTGGTATGATTTGATTCATTGAAGTTACAGGCTTGTTCTATATTGAAGTATTTGCCATCTGGTTTTTTCGAGTAAGGTGCTAAAGTACTGATAACACATTCCCTTTGGCTGTTGCTGAGATATAATAAAAAGTAATAATCTTGATAATCATGTCTAGTGCTGTTGTTTCCTGTGAAGGCATATAAAGAACAGTGGAAAATAAAAGTAGAAAGCTGAATGCTTGCTTGATGTTTTATTCAAATTCCTTGACTGATATAACTGGGAAATCTAGTTTTCCAATGTGAAAATATGCAGAGGTATTTTTCAAATGTATTAGTGCATCATCATACATCTAGCTCAAAATGGTAGGTTTAAATTTTGAATGTTTGTTCATTATAAAAAAAAGGTTTACTCCTCAATTAAATCAAAATGAAATTCTGAATTTAAATTTAAACCTACATTTAATGTATTGTTCAAAAATTGGAAAAATCCAAATTTGAGTGCAGTGTAATAAGAAAACAATGTATTTGGGAAGAACAAATTTCTTTATTGAATGTTTTTGTTGAGTTTTAAGCTTTATTCTGATAGCATAAAGTGATAGAGTTGATGTTACATGATTAATTCAGTCTGAAAGTTCTTTAGTATAGCGTTGTATTCCTAGTGTACTAATTCTCATTGCTTTAACTTTTAGTGCATATATGGTTAAATTTATTCTTGTTTTCCCCTCTTTGTTGAAGTCAATTTATGTGCATATGCTTTCTATATTCATGTTGATGATAGACATGATGCAGATTACCGAATATAATGCACATGGAGTAGATCCACTGAAACTGGACAAGCAAAAACTACTTTCTTTTTTGCAAGGTGTTCTGCAATTCCTTGAACAGTGGAATCTAAAACTTTTCATTTCTTTCTTTTGCTGAAGCTCTTAACAAATGAAAGACTAAAAATACTTTTTTTCCACCTGCTGGAACAGAGAAGTATGACCCTGTTTATGCAAAATGGACAACAGAAAGGTGTGCAGTTTGCAGATGGGTCGAAGACTGGGATATTAACAAAATTATAATCTGCAACAGGTAGTTCTGCCACTGTGTTTCCTTTGATTAGTATTATAATTGGTGTCATGTGCTGTTTTTTTTTTTTTTCACTTAGTGTATTATTTGATTTATTCTTATTGTTCAGATGTCAAATTGCTGTCCACCAAGAATGCTATGGAGTGACAAATATTCAAGATTTTACTTCTTGGGTGTGCAGAGCATGTGAAACTCCTGATGTTGTGAGAGAGTGTTGCCTCTGTCCTGTAAAAGGCATGTTTTCTTGGCTTTTCGTTTTGAACAAATGTTTTCTTAGCTTATTGCTTTATTATACCAATAGCTAATTTGTTTTCCAAGATTTTTCTTTAGATTGCAAGGCCTTCAATGACATACATTTCAGAGCTACTTATCTTATTTGATTACTTCACAGCTTGAAACAAAACTAATATAAGAATCTTACTACCGTGTGAACTACTTGCTCAGAGTTTTTACCCCACACCTAGAGTATGTTGCCTATTTGTACTGTTTGAGAAGAATTTGAATGACAATTGCAGTTTTACTAATTTTCAGTAGAAAATTGAATCATCTTTTCATCTCATAGTTGCGAGTGTAATTTGTAAGATAGAAATTTCCAATACTTGCCCGTGCTTTATATGCACCACCTTTTGGGCCCTAGTGTCATGTAGGTTTTTGCGTATGTATTCCTGATAGAGGCCAGGAATTTCATAAAATTATGTACTCATCTTTTGTTTTAGATCTGACCAAGCTACTCTATTCTTATATCGCAAGCTACATTTTCAGGAGGTGCTTTAAAACCAAGTGATATTGAAATGCTTTGGGTCCATGTCACATGTGCCTGGTTTCGACCTGAAGTTGGTTTCCTGAATCATGAAAAGATGGAACCTGCCACTGGTATCCTTAGAATTCCATCAACTTCATTTTTAAAGGTATGTTATTGGTTTTAAATAAATGATGTTTCATTACATGCTTATTTTTGCCATATCTTTACCATGTGGTATGAAGTATCTGAATGTAGTTGGATTGCACTAAGGATTTGTATGATCTGATAGTTCACTTTCTTTAGGTTTATCCGTTCCATATTAATTGATGCCAATGACTTGATAAGTTGGTAATACTAATTGAAGGTGTTGTGGTTGTGTACATTCTAATTGCATGTTATACAGAGTTGTGTTATCTGTAATCAGACCCATGGTTCCTGCATTCAGTGTTGCAAATGTGCCACCTTTTTTCATGCAACATGTGCATCAAGAGCTGGATATTTTATGGAAGTAAGTTCTAATTTGATCCTTTCAGAAACCATTTATGATTTCTTTTTTGGGTGGAATTATTTGGTATTTCACAAAATAGTAGCACTGGTTATCTAAATTGCATAACCTTGTGGAAACCTTCATGGCGTTGCTGCAAGTTCTTTGCAATGTCATCTTATTCTGTCTTTTTTTTTTCCAGTTATTCCAGTGAAAATATGTATGACATGATTAGCTAATATTCCGTATTCAATTTTCAGTTGTACTGCACGGAGAAGAATGGGATACAAATGATAAAAAAGTTAGCATACTGTGCCGTCCACAGGTTCATAATCATGACCTTTAGCTGCGTCTTCCTGTCTTTTTTCTTGTAGTTTCCTTTTGAATTGAAATTCCTTATGTTGGCTCATGTACCTTATCCATTAATTTCAATATTTTGGCATGCTTGGTTTTGGTAGGACACCAGATATGAACTCTGTCGTAGTGGTGCGTAGTCCTGTTGGTGTCTTTTCTGCCAGAAGCTTGCTTCAGAACCAGAATGGATTTTTGAGCGGTTCAAGGTTAATTTCATCCAAGAGAGTGGAGCACCTCCCTGAACCCTCTACTTCAGAAATTGATGAATTTGAGCCACTTTCTGCTGCAAGGTGCCGTGGTTATAATCGATCAAAAAATAAGGTGAAAATTTGAATTAGTCATCTGTCTGCACTATTTATATCCTGCACATTTTGGTCTTTGTGTTCATGTAATTAAGCCAAGTCCTTTGTTCACTGTGGTCTGTTGCTGCCAACATGTTTATGATGATGATCAATTTACTTCTGTGTCATTTGACAAGTATTACTTTTGTTTTCCAGAGAGCTGATGGAGAGCCGATATTCCACCGGGTAATGGGACTGAGACACCATTCAGTAGATGCTATAAGCAGCTTCAGTACCTACAAAGTAATATTCTTACCTTCATTCAATTTCTGTTGTTTTTAAACTGGAATGTAGAAACGAAGAAAAGGGTGTTGATTTTGTACAAGAGCAGCGTATACATACCTAGGTTCCATTTGATTGGGTAACATTACATATCAACAAATTTAATTATTTTCTGACAGGAAATGGATGATTCTGTAGTTTTCAAGTCATTTAAGGAACGGCTTCAGCTTCTGCAGGTACCACCCATTCTTCTGGTTATATGTCTGTCTTGATATATAATTATAATTGATTGACTTGTGTCTATATTTCCAGAAAACTGAAAATCATCGGGTTTGTTTTGGTAAATCTTCAATACATGGATGGGGCCTTTTTGCACGCAGAAACATTCAAGAAGGAGAAATGGTACTTGATTTTTGTGTTATCATTGGTCTTTCCGTTTCCATAATAAGTATTTTACGTAATATCAGTGTAATTCAGCATATGATTCTTATCCAATTGCTTCTTCCAATAAGCATTATGTTATGAGACGAATTTGGCTCTTGACAGGCATTATGATTCAGGCATTAGGGACCTGATCTGGATGAGTCATTAACTGATGCATTCTTCTTCAGGTCATTGAATATCGTGGCGAGCAGGTGAGGCGGAGTGCTGCAGATCTGAGGGAGGCAAAATATCGTTTACTAGGCAAAGATTGCTATGTGAGTCTCTTTTGGTTGTTTGTTTGCACCAAATCTCTTGTCAAAGTATGCATTTTTGTTGTGTACTCGGGAAATGCAACTACCGACACTTGTAAAGTTCATGTATGCGTTAGAACTTCAAGTTTGTTATTTCTGCTATGTTTATTTCTTTGTAATTCTAATATGCAACTAAATGCTCAATGTAGTTATTCAAGATCAGCGAGGAAGTAGTAATCGATGCCACAAACAAGGGAAATATAGCTCGCTTGATCAACCATTCGGTAAGCTCTTATTATAAGACGATTCCATCAACAACTGGATTTAAACATTGGTCTTTTGGCCATTATGATGAATTTCATGGTTCCCTTATATCAGATGTGTATTAGATAATGATGATAACATGGTAGCCTAGCCTGTCGAATATTCACTAAAGACCTGGGAACCTGGTAGTCCATTAGTTATACTCGGCAAGAACTTTTGGGACTATTTCTCCTGGCTAACTTTCTGTGGGGCCTTGGATTACAATTACTTCGGCTGTGGCCATTGGTTCTCTTACTGAGCAAATCAAACTTTCAAGATTAACCGGTCCTGGTTATGTTTGGTCCTGACATGGTGTATACTTTATTGACAGACAAGTGCCTATTTTTCTGCAGTGTATGCCAAACTGCTATGCAAGGATAATGAGTGTTGGAGATGTGGAGAATCGTATAGTTCTTATTGCCAAGACCAACGTCTCTATCGGGGATGAGCTCACGTATGATTTATTTACAGCTCCTAATTATGCCGGAACCCTCTTCATCTGGAATATTTTATTTGTTTATGATTGTTATTATTTCATCTTTCTATGATCATCATCATTATTATTATTATGATGGTTTGCAGGTATGACTACTTGTTCGATCCAGACGAGCATGGCAGCTTGAAAGTCCCTTGTCTATGTAAAGCTCCCAACTGTCGAAAGTTCATGAATTAGGTTAGCTTTTGTCGTACCGTAGTGCATCTTTCTACCCTCTGCAGAAATCTCCTCATTTTTGTTTCGGCCCCCGAAAAAGGAGATTCAAGCTTCAACCAAGCGCAAGTCTTTTTTTTTTTTTTTTTCCCGAATCTGGCATGGTTGTAATTTTCAAATCTGTAATAAAAAAAATGTAAATTCCTAGACCTTTTCTGAATGTTGTTATTATTATGTTTATTCTGACAGGAATATAGACTCGGTTCCCTCTGATGCCATTACTTCATAATCATATAATCGAAAACAGTGTTAACTACCTGTGTCATATTGATGATCTTGAATCTGCAAGTTTTTAATCGGTTATGATCTCGCCACCCATCAAATTCCTGAATGAGAATCCTTCCATTTTAATAGACTTGAAAAATAGCTTAATTATTGTCCATTGTTACTTCAACAATTAATGGTAAGAAATAACTACTATTAATTTGGCTCTCCACTTCAAAAACGTAACATGGTAAAAGTTCAATTATAATCAAATGGGAACTAAATTTTTAAAGTTTATGAACTTTTATGATTTATTATTGTTTAGTGAAAAAATTGATTAATTTATTGGTAAGTAGTAGAGTTTTTTAAGAAGTTAACATTTCACATAAAACTACACACACCGAGAAGGTAAGGGAATTGGGATCTATAAAAACACTCGGAATGTAGAAATGGCCTCTAAACTAAAGGATTGTTTGAATTCTATCATCCTAAGTCATTAGCCGTTTGGAAAAGTTGGGACACTAATGGATAGATATTTGGTTTGTGTTGGCATTCAGACGTGTGAAATCCAGCAATTATTTGATGTGTTAAGGGTTCCTTGTTTTAAGTAGGCATGAGAACAAAGCAGCGATTCACAAGTCACAAGTCCCTCGTGACAGAAACAAAACTAACCAACCCAACTATATACCTCCCTACAAGGGCAAGAAATCCAATATAAATTCTACAGTTTGCAAGCCTCCGCTACCACTGAAATCTGAACCATACCATACAAACTTTTCTTGGCCATGTCAGGGGTACCATCCATAACTCGTCTGCTTGCATTGCTAAATCTACTCTTGCTACTTTCCGAACCAGCTCTATGCTCCATTCCATGTCCCCTAATAACGAAAGCTGTTGCTCCGTGCCTGAATTATCTAATCGGCAAGTCGAACTATCCTTCACCCGTTTGTTGCGCTGGAGCAAAGGATGTTTGGGAACTTAGCAAAACCAAACCTGATAAGCAAGCTGCCTGTGAGTGCCTTAAGAAAATACTTAGAGCTTTTAAATACGATCCTAATCGAATCGTTAAACTTCCACCGAAATGTCGGTTAAAGTTTACTCTTCCTCCGGTTTCCCCTACATACGACTGCTCCAAGTATCTCTCTCTCTCTCTCTCTCTCTCTCTCTCTCTATCTATCTTCCTGCCTCTCTCTTTCATGTGTATCTAATGGTTAATTGCTTAATATTGCAGGATTAGTTATGTCTCAGGTAATCTTGCCGGTTGAAGAGCTAACAAAGTTACTGGAAGATACTTTACTAAAAGACATACAAGCCTTAATAAAAAATAAATTTGCATCTTCATGAAATAATCTCCTGATTATTTGGTGGTTAACAAAAATAAGTTAAATATGTAAACTTAATAACTCGTATATCCAATGTAAGTGAGGATCCTCTCCTTCATGATTTGATGTAAATTTTATTCACTTCCCAATCTTTTTTCGCTTTGATGACATTCTACTACTCCTAGTCATTGAAAATGCAAAAACAATAATGATAATAATAATAATAATGGGGAAACATTCAAAGTTAATAGTCTATTCCAAACATGATAAGGGGAAAAAAGTATACATATAAACTTACAATTTTTATGCAATAAACTTGCATTTATTTACTTTTATTTATTGCTGGGTGAAAATTACAAGTGGGACAACTTCCTATCACCATGCTAATGCCAATAAAAATCAAGTCACCATATCACAAACCTTCAATTTTATAAACACCAAAGTAACTAGAAAATGGAAGACAAATGCTTGATTTTATTCATCTACTCATCCTAAACTAGCAATTTGAAAGAGAAAAATAATGGGGCATTACCTTAGCCTAGGATTTTTCTTCATCTGACTGGGAGCATGGTGGCCCAGGGATAGAATCAACAAAAAAATCCTCCACTGTTACAATTACAAATCCTATCAACACAAGCGGTAGCTATCTATATATAGATACTGTAAATGCAGAAATAGTAGCATGATAGTCTTTACAAATTTGTTGCTCTCTCTTTTATGCATTAAATATACATTGTTCCATCAGAGGTAGAGTAAGAACATGTCAAATATAAAGATCTATCGCTCTGATTGTCTCAAATTATTCAAGTTACTGGCTTTTGAGTCGGTCAATGATATGCAATTTCTAACACCAATTCAGGTGGGATTAAGGTGTAGACATGATTACACATTAAAAAAAAATTGCTAAATAAAATGATTCAATGTTTGGGTGAACATTCATCAAGCATATGCAACAAAGCGAAAAAAAAATGAAAAAAGCTACGAACAAGTCAAGTACCGCAGAGGTAAACTTAATTACCTATATCCTTGTGCTCCGGAGAATCGAGCAAAATTTCTGAATCGGATTGAAGAAATGGAGAACCAGGATAGTTTCCTAGGGCTCCTAAATCTGGAAAGTGAGAAATTCCAAGCCGTGCATTTAGTTAGAATCTAGAAAAATTACATGTAAAAGAAGAGTTGATTAGCTTTGGGAGAATTTTAATTTCCATAAAATTTCAGCAGTCATTTGTTTCTGTTGCAACTAAGAAAATTCTGCAGTAAGTATAATGTAGAATACACCAGCAATGGAATTTTATGATCTCCATTTCTGTACAATAATTTTGCTCTAAAAGTAGCAGAATGGTCCAGAAATGTAGCTTTAACACTGATTTCAGGAACTAGCAGACTTGCACAAAATCATTATTATCAAAACATAATGTTGAAAGAGTCTGAAACAGAAATCTATGCTAATTCAATCAATTACCTCCCAAGTTCGATAAATCTGCTGTCAGGTCAGAGAGGCTGAAATTCCATGGAATCTGATCTAAAGATCTGGAGTTACCAGCTCCACCATCTGGTCCAAGCTGCAATCCTGCCGAGCTTGCCACATCAGATGTAAATGCTGTGTCAAGCACTGATGTATCAACTCCCATTCCTGACATGTCTGATGCAGTAAATGGAAAATGACCACTGGATGCCACAGAAGGACTCACAGGCATCTCAGACATGGACGAGATGCCACTGCATGGTGGAACTGCAGGAGCCATATCCGTTGCATTATTCTCCCTCAACATACTGCAGCAACATATCAACAGCTATTAGCTGTAGCTCTATGAAGCAGAAACCAAAACTATGAGGGAGAAAATGTACACATGATATATAAATAATATAACATGTCAATTTCCTGAATACATATATATATATATATATATATATATATATATGTATGTGTACATGTACATGTTGAAAAACTTATAAAAGTTTCCAAGACATACATTTTACAGAGACGGAATAAATTGGAGAACTCTTTTCATGCACCAGTGATTATCCAAACATATGCATACATCACGCGATAAAATTCAGTCTCATTCTCATCGAACACAAGGATCCTGTTCCTCCACTCATTTAGTAGCTACAACTGTAGTGAGGCCCCCAGTGCACAGACAAACAACAAAAATGAACCACACTGACAATCAGCTAAATGCAATTGTAACTAAGGTTTTGCAATCCATCGATACAAGCTGATACATAGAATCAGAAAATAGATTGTTCATCAGCTAAAAGCAGTCAGCTGCTTTGAAAGCAAGTCAAGTGTCAGTAACATGCATGCGAATAAATTAAATTGATTGTTTCTCTTTATTTAAGAATGCAAAGAACGGGACAGTGTTTCCTAATTTTGAGAAACTGGAGAGGAATTCAGATGAAGAGAAAAAAGTCTCACTTGTTCCCAGAATTCATGCAAATGGGATGAAAATTTCCTGGTGCAGGAACTCCGTTAACTATATGGCAGCTTGATATTCCATGGCCCATGGAATCCAGATGGGGCTGACCAGGAGCTGGCATTGGAGGCTGTTGGAGGACAGGGTATCCCATCGGCAAATTATTAACTGCACTGCAAAGAAGTAACGTTGAATACAAATATCAATGGTTTAAAGAAATGCAGCATTACATGAAAGCAGACAAGACCGTACTATCACAGCACCTTCAGGAACTAAGAACTTCCATTGATGAAAATACTAAGAACAAAATGATTAATTAATGATGTACCAGAAATCAAGGGAAGTTCTGATCCAAACTACTGGAATGCATGTTTAAGTGAATTGTGTAGGAAGAAATAACAAAAGCAAGCATGATACAAATTTTTTCAACCATAGAGCAAATTTCACAGAACAGAAAATCATAAGCACGGAGATATTGATAACGACACAAGCAAAATAATATATAGATGACTAAGAAGTTAGGAAATCTATAAAAGTTAGAAGCTAAACAAACTCATTCCACCAACTTGTGCAAAATGGAAATGATTTGTGCATTTAATAATCATTTTAAGAGAAACTTAGAACTTACCAGGCATGGGATGAATCCCGTTTTGCATAGGGACCAAAGGAACCTTAGGAGGTACAGGATACTTCATTAGATGATACTGATGCTCGAGGAAATGATTAAATAAGAGAATCTGCTTCTTCAGTTTTAATCGAATATAATAGGCTCTGAAGAAATCAGCATTTTCTTCTTCCAATTTCTGCCATACTGAAAATAAAATGAATTATGAATGAAACATCAGAGAAGATCCTTGCATGAACAAAGTACAAATGGATCTCCAAAATAAAGTAACTGTCGGTTCAAATCAATACACCAAGGACTGGGTTGGTAGATCCTTACCAACCTGCTTTTTACCAGTCTGTTCATATAGTGACTAGTAGGAAAAGAAATTAGACAGATAATATACTCGTTACTGCAGGTTCAAACGGAAGGTTTAGGAGCACCTGAAAGACTAACATAGAATAGAAAGTTAAAGAAACCCACCCAACGTCGTAAACCCAGGGTCTATCCTTGCACGTGTCAAGAGGGTTTTTACCACCTCATCTCTATTCATATACAACTGCAAGCATCGTTCTATTAGATTCTGGACCTACAGCAGTAGTAGATTTTACAGTCGTTAATCAGTGGAGCAATAAAGTTAGATTTGTTAACTGGAGAGGAGAAAACAAAGTCATGGAGAAAAAACTAAAGTGGAAAAAAATTTACCAAACTAACGAAAAAACGGAAACAGTCTTCTCAAAGAAGGAAAAGGCTTACAAGTTCAATATCTTGGCGCGAAACCTTGTGGTTATCATTGCTCGAAGCAGATACTGAACCAGAGTCTGCTACAGGTGCCTCTGATGAGTGATTATTCTTGTCACTTTGGGAGTCCAGTGAAACTTGGTTTAAGGACTGTGTTTCCTTGGTACTCTGTATCCAACAAGATGTTCTGTTTAATTTGCTACGAAGCAATAAAATATTAAAGTGATAGATTTTGGAATTATAAGGAAACAACGGGATTAACAACAATAGGCAAGTGACCGTTATTTACTATTGTTAGTTACATTTTTTAAAAGAAAAACACAATTTGCAGCTATGAATTTATTGAAAATGCTGCAAAATTATCATAGTATCAGTTAGTCATATTGGTGCTCAGAGTTCTGGTAGTTGCAGAAAATTGAAAGCACAATGCTGGAGCACTGCAAAAGTGCTAATAGAATTATTGGTGTTTTGAGATGTTAGCAAAATGGCATTCAATAGTTGCAATGGAACAGTGAACTTTAGCAAAATAAGAGCTGAAACGAAGGGACAAGATTGAGGCGACAACAGAAAATCCAAGCTAAGACAGAGAGTCGAAAAGCTGAATTTTTGGAATCAAATGTAGAAAATTATTGAATACTGGATCTAGCTTCGATTATAGGATTAATTTCTGGCCGCATACCTGCATAATAATTCTAGAAAGCTTCTGTATAATAGCCAGCAAATAAAGAATCTAAAACTAACAAAACTAATGAAGAAAACATTGAAGAGAACCGATAAATGAGAGCATTATATGCAAGTGGGCAGAGGCATACAAACACCAGACCTGTAAGGCTTTCATTCCAGCTGACAACGAGTTGATGGCATCTCTTCAGCTTCGATACTCGCCAGCTGCTGCTGCTAAGGCCATGAGCATCACTAAACCGAAACTAAAAGCAGCTATGCCCATCACAGTCATGAAATGAGGCAGCTTCTTTCCTGCACGAGAGAAAGACATCAAGGATGTCAAAGAACGGTTGTTAGATAAGTCAAGGGATTGTTTTAGATCTCTAGTACATTCTGCACAGGAATCCTTGAAATAAAAGTGTGAAATATGTACACACCCACCCCAAATTATTTATTCAATAAATAAGATAACCTTTAGATGAGAGAATTTTTGATATCATGTCGGAGAATGTGAAACTAAAGAAGCTTAAATTGCTAAATGAATTCTAAGAATAGTTTTATATGGGACAAAAATACATAAGATGCAGAGTTACGGTGGAATTCATGAGATGGAACCCAAAAACTAATAATCTATCCATGTTTGCAGTACAAACATCCATATGTACAAGTTAGACCATGAAACCAGCCAGATATTAAATATTCTCTTCAACTCATTGTTCTCACCGGAAAAACCAGCAAAATCCAGCTATAACCAATGGCTCATTCAGGTAATTATTTAAAAAACAGGTACATTCAATATCACGCATTAACCACATGGACCCCCTTTTCTTTATGAACAAAGACTGGTAACTGAACGATTTTAATCCTCAACTTTTAACAAGTCGCATTGTTTTCAATCATTTAACATGAATTAATGTATCGAGAACAACTAATCAAATACATTTCTAATACTATTAACTGTCGTACGACAGCCAAACAATTAAAGTATTACAATATTCTGAAATTAGAAAAAGGAAAGAAAATGTTCATAGTGAAGCCCTTTTTGATTAAACAAATAGCTTAATGTCCCCCACTAAACCCAACTCAACAGATTTAAACAATAAAAAAACAAATATAAAATTATAAGCTATAATCCGTGAACATAAGTAAAAATATAGCTAATGATGCTAATATAATATAAAAACCTATTGACCACTTAGTTAAATTAACAGTAAGATCTAAAAAGGTACCTTGTACTGAAAATTCTGAATCTTCTAAACACCGATTTCAAGGAAAAAAATGCCAGGACTTGGACAAATCTAAGAACCTCAGCTCTTCTTTATAAAGCTCAGATTTAGCAAATTATCAAACTTCAAATAGAAAAGGCAAAAAATTGCTCAAGGAAGAACACAGCAGCTCAAGCAACCGGCAGTAACTACAAAATTCAAATGCAATTGTGAGAAGAAATTAAGAGAAAATCAAAATTCGGAGTTCAATCTGAAGAGTATCTGCGAGATTACAGACAAGAGAATGGCAGCTGAAGAAGAAGAAGAAGAAGAAGAAGCTGAGAAATGAAAAATGAAAAGTTAATAAACTAAAATAGTAAAAATTTGAGGAGGAAAAAGAATCAGGAAAAAGTATATTTTTCTTTTTTTGGGTTTTTTAAAAAAAGAAAAAAGGAAAAATAATAGCCATCATGATTTATTAATGATGTGGCGTGGGGTTTTCAAAAAGGTTTTAAATTTAATTTTCATCAAATTAATTATTTCCACGATAACATTTGATTATTTGATGTGGCGTGGGGTTTTCTTACAATGCAATAAATACACATTTTATTATTTGATTCATTAAAATTTAATATAATATTATTGATAAATCATATATTTCTTTTTATTTATCATGTTTAATAATATTAATTTTATTTAAATTGTTACTCTCTCTCTCTCTCTCTATATACACACACGTGTACATATATATATATATATATATATATATAATTTTCATGCTTATCAGGACAATAAGTGTCATGCTTATCAAAACTAAAATCAACATAAATCATTGACACCTGTCACCATCTAAATAACTAGAAGATGTTATCGTTTTTAAAATTATTAAACGGACCGTTTGTTAACCTTAACATTTGAAGCATTGATTGATTTTAAATTCCATATTAATGTAAAACACAATAACATTAAAAATATCGAAAGTTTAAAATAAAAAATATTTACATTTTTGAATAAAGTATAGGTTATGATTAGAATTAAAAGATGTAATATTTAATAATAAATGCAGCTTTTTAAAAGGAAGAGGGTGTGCGGTCTGTGGTAGGCACATGCCAACTTACTTCCTAAATAAAGGGGACAGCATCTACTCTATTACAAAAATATATTAATTCCACCCCAAATTATCTTCTTTTTTATAATTATAATAATAATATATTATTTTCACATTTCAATTTTTTAAATTAAGATTAAATAGATATATTTAGATTAATAATCAAATTTAGATTTTTTTTAATTTCTTTAAATTTTGATTTTTATGATGAATAATTATCCTATTTCTTTGGAGTTTTCTTTCTTTTGTTTTTTTTTTGGCAAAATAGAAAAATGAAAAATATTCAGTGAGATGGGGGGATGGGTCCCAGAATCAGAGAGTGGTCCATTGTGTATCGAGGTTGCAAATCTAATTGCCCATCAAACCGATCTTTTGAAATTGAATTAGATCCTTTAGATATTATTTTATTATTATGGCCATGGACCACATTTCACTCACCCTCCCACTTTCTGCTCCTTTTTCTTTCTATTTCTACTTTAACCCACTAATCTTTCTATTTAACGTAATTAAACCCCGCTTTTATTCTATCAAATTTAAATATTTTGTAAACAATTCACCTTATTTACTTCTCTAATTAATATAATAAATATTACATCATGTTTGTATTGAAAAGTAATCCATATTATTAATTAAACATAGTTGTATATGTTTTATCACGATAATGCTTTATCTATTTATTTATCTCTATATAATTATTTATTTGTATTATATTAATGTCGTATTTAAGAAATAATATTTAATTTTTATTGATTTTATATTTAAGTTAAATATATTATCTATTGATTACTCATATTAAAAATTGACATTTTATAAAAAAAATTAATAAATATGTATTTATAAATTATATATATATTTATATTTATGATAATAAAAATTTAAATTTCTAAAGTTAATGACATTGAGGCATATCATTAACTTTCTAAAGTTAGCTTGTGAACAGTCACGAGCCACGCATGGGCAGACACGTGATCAACTTCTGTTTTCATGGTTCTCTATATTTTTCAATCTCTCTAATAAAATAAATAATACGTAAATACTATTTTATTTTCAAACCATCTCATATTCATTATTGAATGATATAGAAAATAATTATCAAATTCAAATCATATTAAAATATAAGAATTATTAAAACTTTTAAAAATAAATTTAAATTTTATTAATTTTTCAAAGATATAAATTCAAAATTTCATCGTAATTTTTGCATTATTTATAGATTATTCATAAATACGTTCAAGAAGTCTCAATTTAGCAATAATATAATATTGAAAAGTGAATAAAAAAAATTAGAAAGGTAAAATAAATAGTTAATCATAACAATAAAAGAAATAAAAATTAAATTCTCTATAATAATAATTCATTTCATAATTATACATTAAACTTATATTAATTTATTATTATAAACCGATATCTATATTTTTATATGAGATGAAGCTATAAAATTAAAATTCGATTAGTATAAAACGAATGAAGTGACTATCATTAACAAATAAAACAGAATTAAGAAGTGATTAATTCCAACAACCAATGAGAGAGCGAATAGCACAAAAATGCTTGGCAGGAAGCGAGAAGCGTAGGGACAACACGTGTCAAAAAGAGAGAGGCAGATCGTGGCAGATTCGTGGTCGTTTAGAGCGTACATGGATTTTGAGGTCAAGCGATTAGACTTCCAAAATTCCCCCATACAAGTTGCTATCTTTGACTTTTGGAGCCATCTTCACGGTCCTATCGACTATGAATATGTATTTTTCTAATTTAATTATGAATATTTTATGAAAGCGGATCAAGTATGGTTACAATCTAATTTCATGAAATTCAGACTTCTTGGATCAAATAAATTTTTCTATTTAAATATAAATTTACAAAAAAAACAGTAACTAGAAATAGATAGTTATTGTAAATAATTAATTGTTAATTATAAATTTAATAAATAATAATTGCCATTGTGATTGGAAAAATGTAATTACAAACATCATAAAAATCATATTCAAAGGGCGGCTGGCTTTTACACCCAAAACCAAATATGTGGCCCTGTTTTACCTAAGCATAGATTTTTTCACATTTGGACAATTGAAGTTATAGTTCAAATTCATGATTGCTTGTACATTTATATTTACTACTATATATATATATATATATATAATATTTCATAAATTTATAATTTCATATAATAATTATTTATGAAAATGAAATTAATGTAATTTGATGAAAAGGAAAGGACGAAATGAACCCCCACCCGGTAAGAGAAAAGGCAGACAACTGTGCGCCGCGGGCACTGCAACTTCCCAAATGCGTAAACGTCGTCAGGTCAATTTCGAGATACTATTCAATTTCACTGGGAAAAGAAAATCATCGACTGTGAAAATAAAATTTTATTATTAATTAATTAATTCAAAAAGCCGGTCCTTTTACGGAAAAGGGTCTCCAATTTAATAATAATAAATAAAGATAGAAAACATTTCATGTGAATTTAAAATGAATTAGAGAGATGTTTGAGCAACCATTTATGGATGGCATCAAGGGGGGAAGCAAGTGCTGTCGTGTCTTTTACACCTTAGAATGAAGCAACATGTAAACATGGGGCAATGTGTTTTGACTGTCATTGGATGGGTCAATTATTGCTTGAACTTGTTATGGAAAATTATTGTAAGGACCACTTCCTTTCATCAAATTCTTTTGCCAAACTTTGCCCATCAATTTCTTTCCCCTAAATCAATTCGTTTCCGCCACTAAAATGTCGTAAAGTGCCAATTATGGTGGATGTGACTTTCCCCTGCTGCCACCCTCCTTTTCTCTCATCAGGGTTACGATAGTCTCTTCATATTCGACATTTCCGACCTGGTAACACACCCACCAAGCTTAACCTGCAACTTGCAAGGGTTGAGCCAACAACAAGGGATTCGCATTCACCGGGATCTCACAAGTCCAATTCTTTTAGAATCTATTGACAACGTAGCTGGCGATGATGACCGATCAAGTTTCCAGGCTTCTCTTCCAAGGAGCCAAAGATAATAAACTAAAGAACAAAACAACAGAATGTGAGAATAAGTGTACCATAAATATTTATTAAATTTGATCATATTATTCCATTTCCATGGGACCATATATTAGACATTTTTCATATAGTTATAATCTCAGAATCTACTGACTCTTTTAAAAATAATTAATATTAAAAGTATATATATATTAATTTTATAATACATTTAATATATATATAAATACTTACAACTTTCCATTATAACTTGATCCAACTTTACCCATTTGAGATAATGGATTGGAAAATGGATGTATGTAGTATTGCAGAACATATGAAAGAGTAAAAATGAACCAGCAAATTGGGTCATCATCATACGGTCTACGAATTAATGGAAAAGGCCCATTTTCATTGTTGTGGAGTGGGCACCCATAACAGCCTCGTCCTCTTCTTTCCCACTTTTTTTTCCCTTGAAATTCAGAAAATCATAAAAGTAGATTTTGAAAAATTAAAAACAAACATATTTTTTAAAAATAATGCTTTTTAAATTTTTTCATAAGTTTTTTATAATTCATAAAAAAAACTATTTTTTTTATAAAGTTTTTAAAATTATCCGATAAAATCAAATATAAAATATAATTCTATATTTTCATAATTATTCTTTATAAAAATAATAAAATTATATCTTTTTATTTCGTAATAACAGATGATTCATTTTTATAACAATAAAAATTATTATAAAAGTAATTAATTTTCAAATTAAACTTACTTTGAATTTTATTAATAATTCCTGAAACTAACATAAGCTTTTATTAAACTTTAAACAACATTATTTTTTGAAAATAATTTTGAAATTTTTTATATTTACAATTTTTTACAAAACATTTTTGAGAAAATTTTTTCCATTTTAACATATTTGAAAATTTCTTTATCATTTGTTTCAATAAAAAAATTTAAATTTTATATAATTTATAAAATACATAAAATTTAAAATCCATAATTTTAAAATTAATAGAATTCTAAATTTATTTATTCGATTGAAATTATAAAACATATGAAATTTAATAGTATTCTAATAATCACAAATAAAAATAAAAGAATATGAAAAATTTATCTCCTAAATTGGAATTTAAATTCCATCAAAATGAATAAATTTAATTTTACGTGAGAATTAAATACTTTATAAAATATTTCATAATTTTTATAATCAAATAATGAAATTTTAAAAATGTCTAAAATATTTAAATTATTTTATTCTATGGAAATCTATATTGTTGTGACAAAATGCAAAGCTTTTGTTGAAAAATATTTATATTATAAAATTATTATTTTTGTATTAATTTGATTTTTTGGGAAAAAAGGAAAGCATATAATAATATAAAAGAGAAAAAGGACGACCGACCTCGTTCCATTTATGCAATCAGTTGAATGCATATAATTATGCTTGGAAATGACGTGTAGGTGATGATTAATTTTGGTTTCTGCCTTACGTGGCAATTGCTTTTCCTGAAAGGAGGATTACGTGGCAGGCCTTTTTGCTTTCGTGCTGTCATTTCACTTTCCTCCCTAATTGTTTCAATAATTATTTCACCCCCCTCCTATATTGATTACCTCCATATCTAATCAATTTCTTATATTATCCATGCAAAATTTTCTATAATTGCATCTTATCTATCCAGATATTTTTTAAAAAATTTATCAAATTTAAATAAAATTACTTAGATCGATTGATTAATGTCCCTAATAGGAGTGAGTATTTGAAAATTTTAAATTATTAGATGAAATTTACATATATTTATGTCCTTCTATGTAAATATTAAAAATTTGGAACTTGATCAGGTATGAATCTATTTATACTTATGATGAAATTTATTATTTAATAATTAAGATCATAACAAATTAAAATTTAAATAATCACATATTAATAAATTATTTAATTCAAAAACTTAAATTATTAAATAAGATATAAAAATAATATGATGTAAGTAATGAGAGGTTTGATTTTTTAAAATATTATTTAAAGCCTGAATTTTTTTAAAAAACAGTAAAATAAGCATATCTAAAAAATAAAATAAATGGACACGTGTATTTAATATCTAGATACTAATAATTATCTATCCTCTGGGCGAAGAATAAAGATGAGATGCGTCTAGAAAAAAGTAGAGAACTTGGGATGCTATCGAGAATCACAAGAGAAACGAGCAAGTCGTAGAAAGGGCATATTCGGATATGCCTTTTTAATGATTTATGTTGCAGGGAAATTTGAGTACAGTGGCCCAATTGGAAAATGACTTTAATTATGATCCCTTATCCACTTTAATCCTTAAAATTAAAAGCTAATCAAGAAAAGTGATTAGAGGGACTTCCAAACTCCAGAATCGGTTATGCTGAATCATAACATTCCGTTTATTGTTAAACCTAAGAAAATTATCCACTCCCCCATTGACACGTATTGATATGACGTTTGTATTTATTTATATTGGTGTGCATGGCTTGTAATAAATGATGTGGTCCAAATTTAATTGGGTAGGACAATTGACGACCCTTTTTTTTTTTTTTTTTTTTTATAATTCCTTTCCAAGTGCTGACCATTTCATCAAAAAGGACCTTCTACCTATTTCTTGGAAAATTGCTGCCCTCTCTGCTCCAAGTTGTACATGGGACGTGGGTTCCTCAACACTCCCGTTAGCTTTTCTTTTATCTTATTTTTCAAACTAAAAATAATAATACAACTCTATAATTTAACTTAATATTTTTAAATCAACTATGAGTACCTTTCTTAATAGTAAATCGCGACCATATTTAGATTGAAATAATTAGTTATTTAATATGGTTGAGCTAGGACATGGGTAATCATAACCACTAATTTAGTTGAATTTCCTACCATTTGGGAATAGACCATCACCAACATCCCATTATTCTGAAAATAATACTTTCTTTATTTTGATTTTGATTTTTTATTTTAAGCTTTTATTTGGATTTTTTATACTATAAAATCATGGGTTATTCTTTCCTTACTTTTATCCATGCAAGTTCCATTTGATGTGAAAAATGTAGAAATATGCTTTTCAATCTTCTTTTTTACGTTTTCTATTAAAATTATTATTAGCCCTATGTTGTTCTTTTTATTCAATACGAAGTATAAAAAAATATATCTATTATATAATCAAAGGATAATAATTTATTTAATATATAATAACAAATATTAACATTTTAATTTTCTTTTTTATATGTTTTACAAAATTGATAATATGCGAATGATATTTTATCCATGTGAATTAAAAGAGAAAAAACTTATTCCTAATCCGTATTCATGGATCCCTAACTCCATGGGATCTCCCTTTTATTTTATTTTTGGTTCTAACCATGTTTATTAGTTACTAAAAATAATAACATAAATATTATTATATGTGAAATTTATACAATAAATATTAATTATTATGTATATGATATATATAGTTTTTTACTTTTGAATTATGAAAAGATTTAAGATATTCCTTATCTCATTTAAAGTGAATTTTTGCAAAAATATAATTTTCATAAAACTATCATTTATAAATAAATGAATAAATTTATTTTTTTTAATATTAACACGCATAATTATCAAACATGAATCAAATTTTAATATATAAATACTTAAATTAAATGTATAGAAATATGGTCCTTTTCCAAAGCGGGAGCGTATAGCCACGTGGGATTCCTGAAAACCTGATGTCGGACTATGTGGAGTCTGATGGCAAGGAACAACGAACCTGGCGAATAGCCTCAATCTCTCTCCCATCCATCCATCCCTAAAAAACACCTCTCTTTGTCCTGTCTTTCTAAAATGTATTTACTAAATCTATATTAATATTAATTTTCTCTTAATTTTATTCAAATAATACAAAATAAAAATTATTGAAGATATTTGATGTAGCTAATAAATCGCTTTTGCAATTATTAATATAAAAATGAAATTGAAATAAATAATTAAAGGAGGGAAGGCTTGGTTAATAAAGGGTGTGGGTGGGTCACATGGGGGATTCCGTGGTCGGTCAATTGGGTCACCACATAATTTAATATTAAATACTTTTTACTAAATAGTATATATTTTGGATAAATCATTTAATGCCACGGTGGGTCCATCTCGCTGCCACGTATTTCAATAACAACCCATTGTTTGGATGGCAGTAAAATATAGAATGAAGGAAAATAACCAAAGAAAATGCAAAGAGAAAATAAAATAATTATTATAATTAATAAGAACATTTTATTTTATGATTATAATTTTAATATGAATATCACTTGTAATAATAATTAATACTAATCAACAGTATTTTAACAATTAAATATTTTTATATAATAAATATTTCATCATCAATGAATTTATTTTTCAATGATATCTAATAACAAATAACATGCTTATTAATTTTATTTTCAACAATATGTTTTCTATAAAATTATTTATTTTTTATATAAAATAAATTTTATTCATTTTTTATATATTTTTTATTTTTTATCTTTTTTTCGAAAATCTACAACAACAAAAAGAAAATATATTTTCCTCCCTAATTTTCTATCCTCCTATGAATTTATTCCCAAACAACGGGTAAACTTTAGGTCATATTTCATTATATTCTTAATTTATTTTTCATTAAATTATAGTTTTGTTATTATTTTATGTTAAAATAAAATATTTTAAAAAATATGTATATTTGATGAAATATTATATTTAATTTATAAAATTTAAAGTGAAATATTTATATTTTATTAAATATTATAAAGTTCAAGTATTACATTATTTGAAATATCATATTTTAAATAATATTTGTTAATTAAATATTTTATATCTGGTCTAATTGAACTTATAAATATTTTTTACATTTTCAAATGTTTATCAAATATATATATTTTAAAATATATATATTGAATAAAAATGTATATTAAAATCTTATGAATTAGATGGTGTTATAAATAATTTAGGGATGCAAATAAATATTCAGGACAGAAAATAGGGAAATTTTATGATAATAGAAAATGACTTTTAAGTTGGCTTTAAGGTTCTCTTTCTTCGACCCCAATTAACATCCATTACCAAAAACAGAAAGTAAAACAGACTACGCTTTAAGGTTTTCATTTAAATGTAATGTCTTTAAAGTTTAGACATGTCAATTTTTAAAAAAATAATGATAAATATTATATATATATATATATATATATATATATATATATAAAGTTGTTGGATTATAGTATGCTTCTTTGATAAATTTCCATGCTTCAATGATAAATTTAAAAAGTTTATTTAAAATTAATTTTTGATATTTATGATATGATTTATTCAAGTTTTAATATTCCTTATGTTCTTTTGCATACTATATTATTAATATCTTAATTAGCATATCATAAATTTTTAATATTTTTAATATTTTTTGAATACTATATTATTAATATATTTTAATTAATGTATCATCATAGAATTTGATTATCATTTAGACACCTTTTATAGACTCTTGTCATTTCTTTTAAAAAAAATTATTAGATAAAATATATTAATAATATATTTAAAAATAATCAAAATTAAATTATAATATTTGATACTTCATAGGTCTATGATTTTCCAGTGTATATAAGTGTAAAATATAAATTCATTTATCATGATTCACTGTATTTTGACATGTTAAATATCTACTTAATACGTATGACATATTTTTTACTTTTCGAATTTTAATACCAATAAAAAGGATTGGATTATTCAATGAAAATATGTTGGTGTTGAATCAATTGATTCTTATTGATGTAAAGTGTAAAAAAAGTTTGATATATATTATTTCATTTTTATTATGCTTTTTTATGTATAAATAATATTTTCATTATATTATATAGAAAAAATTTGATACATGCTAATATTTGAAAAACTCATATGATCAAATTCATACCAATGATAATTGGGAAATATTTATTTTCTATTAAGAATTCAAAAATTTTTATAAAGTTAAAATTATTATCAATTATTATTAAATGTATTAAAATCATTTTTTTTATCTTTGATTATCATAACCAAAAAATAAAGAAAATACATAAAAAAATTAAAAAAATAAATTCAATTTGTTATCCATGTTTTGATAAAAGGTTCAGATGAAATGAAAATAAAATTTTGTTAGGTACGTTTATAATTAATTTTTTATATTTCTATTTTGTTAGCATTCTTTATTTCATTTTGATGCATATATTATTATTTATATAATATAAATTGATCGTTTAAAAATGATTGGAATAAAAAAAATATAAAAGATATCTTAAATTATTTAGATTTTTTAATTTTTATTTATAAATTTCAATAATATTTTCATTAGTATTAATTATTTATTATTATTTATATCTTTTTAATATTCATGTTATTGAAATCTGACAACAATAAATTATCAAAAAATTTGCAATAGTTCAACCAATGAACATCCACATTTCACTTATTTAAACAATTATTTAAATTTTTACTAATCTTTTAATAAAAAATTACAACCCTATACTCAATTATAATAACAAACTAAGTATTTTTTATGGAATTTGTATATATTATAAATATATAAATTAGAGTTTTAAATTTAAATTACTATAACATAAATTAACAAATTGATGGATAAACTTATTGATAAATTATTTAATGAATTTAAATAAATTAGGTATAATAGGACTTAAAATTAATTAATTAAACAAATATTATAATTTATTTTTATTAAATAAAATATAAATAATTCAAAAAATACTTAGTTTAGATGGGAACAAATATACTTTATATAAGGAACAAAGTGGAAAAGAGAAGTGAAAGTAATATCTAGGAGAGGAATGTGGTCCCATTTCAGGTATTTGTTCCTTATTTTCTATTAAAAGTCGAAAACAAATATATAATAAAATATAAAAATCGTCGGTGGGTTCATTGGATTTTTGTAATTCTCCAAAGTCAAGCTAAGCCAAAAAATGATAAATAAAAAAAATAAAAAAAAAAAAGCAGCCCATTAGCAAATTGCACCGAATAATCAGCTTCTGTCAGCACCACCACTCCCATCCGAAGACAAAACCAAAAAGAAAACTTATCCCTTCAAAGGCCCTCTCTGTCTCTCTCTCTCTCGACCTACGAAGAACAGAGAGATCGAAGCTTGGAAAGCCCGACGAGAAGGAGAACCAGGAGATTTATTACCACTAAATATGAACGGCGGAGATGTGTACGGCGCAGTCGAGTCTCAGTACATACGCAGACACCATAGGCACCAGCCACGAGAGAATCAGTGTACTTCTGCTCTTGTTAAGCATATTAAAGCTCCTGTTCATCTTGTAATCCTTTCTTTTTGTTTAATTTTCTTTTTTATAAAAGTAATTTTGTTTTTTTTTTGTCGATTTGATTTTTTTTAACTGTAAATTGATTTAGGTTTGGTCGTTGGTAAGGCGATTTGATCAGCCTCAGAATTACAAGCCGTTTGTGAGCAGATGTGTAGTGAATGGAGGATTAGGGATTGGAAGTGTTAGAGAAGTTAATGTTAAATCTGGACTTCCGGCCACCACTAGTACCGAAATGCTAGAACTCCTCGATGATGAAGAACACATTCTTGGAATCAAGATCGTTGGTGGTGATCACAGGCTTAAGGTATATATACATATATATCACATATCACATCGCAAATCCTATTCATCTCTTGATCGAATTATCTACTTTCATAATTTTGCTAGCTCATTTCATTTTTTCGGTTGATCAAATAGATCTCTTAAACTTGAAATAATTTCAACGATTTTGCTTGCGTTATTGTCGAATGTGAATAAAGCAGTTCATGTAATCTAGAGATTTCTGACATTGATTGTGCCTCTATTTATTTGTTTATTTATTCATTTATTTTGTGTGGTTGTAAGGCCCTGTTAAGATGGCCGGGATATGTTCTCTTTTCATTCATGTTCTTGCAACCATCAGCAGATGCCTCTGTATTGTTTCGAATCTAAATGAATATTTATTCAGCTGATTTTAGCATAAAAACTTTTAAAAAACCGTCTAAATCAAATGAATTTTATTTGAGTTGCAATTGGAGTAGAAAACTTGATACTTGTTTTGAGATTTTCGGCTATCTTGAGTATGAAATGTCTAGTTACCTTTCCTTGTGTCCACGCTTGTTACAGAACTACGCATCAATCATGACAGTCCATCCCGAGGTGATCGATGGAAGGCCAGGGACGTTAGTGATAGAGTCATTTGAGGTGGATGTACCTGAAGGAAACACCACGGATGAAACATGCTACTTTGTGAAAGCCCTCATCAAATGCAATCTCAAATCTTTGGCTGATGTATCAGAGAGGATGGCCGTGCTGGACCGTGTGGAACCGATTAACCGATTTTGAGGAGGTGGGTAGCTAGATTTTTGTGATGAGCTCCACTAGAATTTCCGTGCCATCTAATGTTTCTGATTCCACAAGTTTTGCATATGCAATTGCTGGGTTTCCTTTTTCACGTAAAGGATGGAGACCATCTCTACCCGCGTTTTGCCTTTTTATGCAACATGCAAAGGTGAAGTAGGCTCTGCTTCGGTAATTTGGTCACTAGACAAGTTTCATTGAACTTCCCGTCAATGGAAAAAGAAATCGGCTTTTTGTTTTTGTTTTTGCATTTACTAGCTTTTTGCTCGGTGGGTGTTGTAAATGACTTTGGTTGCTATCTGTAAATATCCACGTGACAAAGTTGGTCCTTCAAACTATATTATTTTGTTTCTGTATTAATAGTGGGAGCTTCTATATTTATAAGTAATTTTCCAATTTTAGTTTTCACTAAATGTAAAAAATATATTCATTTTATATTTTGATTGAGGTATATCTGTGAATTTAATAAAAATTAATATCTAATTTTATATAATGGATAAAGGAAATTAGCAACTTGAAGTAGCAGTTTGCTTTTATTGGGCAAAACTGGGCTCCGTGGAATTCTACGTCCTTTCAGCACAAACTAATACGAATGCTGGATTGTAACCATCATTGACGAAAGAAGGCTGAAACCGGTCCTATTATTGACTGTTGCTGTTGTAAACATGTAGAATTATTTGCAAAATTTCATGAAAGAACCAAAAACAAGGGGAATGTGGGCTTCAATTTCTGGTCTAGTTTGTTGAATTTGAATTCAGGACTTTTACTTGCGAGAAAAAGTTTTAAGTTATCTACTATCCCTGCTAACATCTCTTAGTTATACTGATAGCATCTTCTGGGAAAGCGCACAAAGAAAGAAGCCTTGCAGCCGAGGGACTTGGGCAATCTTGAAGAGGTACTGCCTCCTTGTTCTAACATTCCTACATACCATAACTTCATCTTTACTATTTGTTCCTTCCATCTCTAAAACATAATATGATTCATCGATTATAAGGCTACATTTCATTCTTTCATATAATTTCATCATTTCCTGTGATTTTCTCGATTCATGTAGGAAATTAAACAAGACTGCCCTTTTGAAACAATGCGAGTTCTAAAACCCAAACAAACCACAAGGAATGAACCAGAAGCTAACATATAACCTATAACTCGAAGAGGCCATAAAGATAGTTAATTAAACGTCTATATCAGTTGCAAATATATACCTGCTTAAGAAAATTAGTCCTTCCTCTACTTGAGTTTGTAGGAATCAGCGGTTATGGAAGACAACCCTAAACCAGGAAAAGCCGTATCCAGGTTTCTCTGAACAATCCTGCTTCTCTTCTTCTTCTTCGAATGATTTCTTGGAATTTTCTTTCCACCGGTTATCGCCAAAATATCCCTTTCAATCTCTTCTTTTGTCAGTGCAATGAAAAATCTCGGCGTCGTCTTTTTCTGCTTCTTCCCGAATAATCCCACATAACTACTCGTTTCCTTGTCTAATTGTTTCTCACAAACATCCCTTTGGGGCCTTGGATTCAATCCCTTCAATGATCCATCGATTTTGATCACGTTTTCATCCGTTATATTACTGTCAGAATTGCTCTCACCGCTTCCGGATGGTATCACTGTTTTATTACGTTCATCATCCGACGACGAAGCCTTTTGATCAACCCTTAACACCGTTTCGAACGATTCCTTATCACCGTATCCTTCAACACCCATTTCCAAGTTATGTATGCTCTCCAACGATAATGACTTTTGATCAACCAACGTCGTTTGATAATTCTTCTCTACACAGTCCGTATAAAGAATGATATTACTTGCTGCGGCGGCGGTCATTTGATTCGGCAAAGCGATGATTTAATTTGAAATGAAGAATGATTAAACTTTAATAATTAAGTTAGCATTCATAATTATAATTAATATATAATTTTCTACATAATTGTTTTGGGAAATCTGTAGTTTATTAGGAAAAGGAAACTATTATTTTCAAATATCGATTTTATATGCCTCCAATTAAATACCTTTTTCATATAAAAAATTCGATCTTATCTTATATCATTTCTTTTCTATATATGGATATGGGTGGATAAATTTAAATAAATAAAATTTATAAAAAAATTTTATGATTTCATTGATATTAAGAAAAATCATTTATTAATATAATATTTTATTAAAACATTCTTAAAAAATATTTAATAATATTATAAGTTATCAAATTTTATTAAAGGTAAATAAATATTTATCGAACAAGTATGATAGTAAATAAAATAATATTTTTAAATCAAAGAAACGTTTTGTTTTTCCACTTTCAATGGATCTATCCTATATATATATGTATGATTATAAATTAATAAAATTATAATATTCATTAATTTTATTGAATATAGTAATTATTAATATAATTATAATATTAAAACTTGTAAATATTTTTTAGTTAATAATTAAAAATGATAAAAGTAATTTATTCATGAAAATTATATTTAATTGAATCTATATTATTAGCCTCTTTAAATATGTATTTTAATATTAACAAACAATTTCTGTAACATCTTCTCCCGATGAAACATACCTCCCGTAATGTACTTATCAACCTTCCTCGACGAAAGTCAATAAATACGCTACAAGGGATTAACTTTCCTTTCATTCAAATCATAGTAAAAATTTTGATTTTTCTTTTTTTTATTTTAACATGGCATTTCACAAACCTACTTATTCATGCTAGTCCATAGAACTGCTAACATACAAGTCAATTTACAATCTACATAACATACTTTTAGATGTACATACGCATACAAATATTTGCCCCAATGGTCAAGGTTAACATAAACTAAACTTAAGTGCATAGCAAATTGGAAATCGTTACATCGTCCAACACAGCTCCGGGAATGATAGCAACACTCCCCACACTGAATGATCGCTACCTTGCTATGCGTCCCCTGACGTACCTCGACCTGCGTTCATCAAATGATAAACGCTGAGAATAATCTCAGTGGTGCTTAAGAAAACTTAAAGTGTTAAACATATG
>CANYBF010096865.1:0-42873 GCA_948192965.1 Dalechampia spathulata
TGGGGAACTGAACTATCATCAGGATTGATAGGGAAACGATTGTCTGAAACCTCAATAAGAGATGATTTAAGGGTGAGGTTGATGGTGGAAAATGATCAATCCTGTTTTGGTTAACATGAACGCTATCTGCTTGGATGACGAATCCACATCAAGACTTTCTAGTTCTGTTGTGGAATCATGTTTCTAGAATTCTTTGGGATCTCAAAAGGTGATTCCCTCATCCTAGAGGCTCCCACCGCCTGACCCGACGAGTATCGTGAGGGAGGTAAATCATGGTACTCTAGCGGCCTCCTAGATAGAGATCCAGATCCTAGTACCACAAGGAGCCCACCCAGAGAGTGAAACTCCCACCCTCATTCATCTGAAGCTTGGAAGATTTGGTCAACCAACAGAGGTTCAGAATTCAAGAATTTCCATAGCAGCATCCACTATGTCTTCTTCAGAATCACACACACCTCCTGCTAAAAGATTAAGTTATTTAGCTGCTAAAGATAAAGGAGTTATTTCTCCTTTGTTTAACGTTAATCGAGGACCAAAAAAATCGATCACAGTAATTTAACCAGTTAATTGAGCCAAAAAAAGGGGTTTAGCCAAAAAAGGGCGTATTTGCACCTTTAGCCTATTTAGTAAATACCATTATTGCTTAATGCTCCATAAACTGAGAAATTAGGGTTACCCGCGATTCGATTGAATTGCTGTTTAAGCCTTCATGCAGGAATTAAGGTTTTTTAAGGGAAATTATGAACTTATCCAATAATTTCATAAAATTCCCAGAATACCCTTTATCTCAAAATTCAGAAAGACTCGTGCTTTGTTTTAAGCTCTTTTAACGCATAAATCATAAGCAGCCATGGCTATGCAGACCTGTACCTTTAAACACCTGACTGTTGTTAACTACCCATGGCTTCACAGACTCCAAAAATTTCAAAAGCTTCACTCTTTAGCCTCTCTTTCTCATTCTCCTTTCACTCAAAGCAGCTCACAACAGCACCACCACGAGCAAGATGATTATCAAGAAGAAAGAACCAAGAAAACCCAAGAAACCAAGATCAAGAACACCAGGAACAGTAATAAGAACAAGAAAGATAGCATTGAATTGAATGCTGATGGCACTAAGTCTAGTTCATATTTTCCAAAAAGAGGCCAGTCATTGGAGCTGGTTTGTGAGTCTTTGGCTTTTAAAGGAAAGGGCGTTTGCAAAGTGGAAGGAACTGGGTTTGTTCTTATGTGTGACCGTGCATTACCTGGTGAAAGATTCATTGGTAGGGTTACAAGAAGAAAGGGAAGCTATGCAGAGGTAGGCCCTATGTTTCGTTGCATAGTTGGTTACGTTTTTGCGGTTGTCAGGTTTTACGTTAGTGAATCTTATCAGTGTTCTTTTGTTGTTTTGTCATTGATTCAGGTGGCTAAAGTGAAGACAATATCCCCTCACTGGGATATTGTAGATCCACCTTGCGAGTATGCTTCATATTGTGGTGGTTGTAAAACACAGAATTTTTCTTATGAGGCTCAGGTTAGAGCCAAGGAACAGCAAGTTCGTGAGCTGGTGATTCATGTTGGGAAATTTTCTGATAAAGATCCAGAATTTGTTCATATCATGAAACCGATTGTCCCCTGTGATGTTCAATTTAATTACAGAAATAAGGTCAGTGGAGAACATAAGTGCTTTATAGATTGATCGAGGATAAAATTGTTCTGTATTACTCCTATCCATGCCGTTTGGATACTGGAAATTAGATAATGGAAACAGGAAGCGTCTCATCTCAACTCCTGGTTTCTGGTCCTTGTTTGGGAATGATAATCATGTAAAGAGAGGCTTAATCGTTACAATTTCTTCAATTTCATCTCCCTTTATTTTGGAGCTCAATCATTTAAAGTCTTAGTGAAGAGTTGATCTTCATTGGTTATATATCACTTCTATTAAGCAAACAGGTTGATGTGCACTTTTAAGGCTTCGACAGTGTGCGAAGTATTTCATAAATCTACCTTTTGCATATGCATACTCCGAGCATTCTCTTATATTGTTATGAATAGTTGATGGTTCTTTTTTTAGTTCATACTTGCCTCCATTGGCAGATGGAATTCTCATTTGGTTCTCAAAAATGGTTACCTAGAGAGTTGCTAGGAGAGAAACTGGAAGGCAATGAGAAATATGCTTTGGGCCTGCACGCTCCTTGCTTTTTTGATAAGGTTCTAAATGTTGACAAATGCTTGTTGCAAAGTGAGCCTGCTAATATGGTATGCCTCGTTTCATGATTTCATTTGTATTACAAGAAACCTTTATGTTATATTTAGAATTTTGCACCTCGTCTTGTTCTTTATCTTGAACATTTTTTGGGTTTTCTGTTCTGGTACTGCAGTTTGGCTATGGCTCATATTTGAAAACCATTAAACTAATCTTTGCCCTCTTTCATGATTGAAAATTTGAGGTAGCTTATCCTAATAAGTCCCGGTTCCAATTTTAGACCTTTTAGATCCTTTGCATTTTTTGGGTGCATTTATGGCAACAGATTGTTGCTAATTGAGCAAGAGAATCTCTTATTTAATGGAAGGTAAAACAAAGAGTAACTTGATTCAAATTGGGTTGTGCATAATCACTTTCCATGGAATCTAGTGACTAATGTTGGTAGTAGGGTGTTGCGTTGAGGTATGAGGTATCAATTGTGAACTTCACATTGGGAATTTTTAAGTTGAGTAGTATTGCTATCAAGCTAATGGTCCAGCTAGGACAACGTGTATTTGGATGGTGGTGGGAGGAATTAAGAGTTGTACTTCCATGGGATTTCGGTAGAAAATGGACTTGAGGATGAAATAAGCTCTCGGTAACATTGTATATAGAAATTAAGATAAAAAGGTCTGCTTGAGGGGTACTTGGCCCAATGTGGAAGAGACTCGTGCTAAAAGGGTGAGACTGTTGAGCGAGTAGCCTAGACTGATGTTTCTTAAGAGTTCGGGAGTTCATGAATGTTTTCTTTATTAAACTTGTGAAAATTCTCCCCAAGTTTTTGAGCTCCTTGCCTAACATGTTGCACTAGTTTCTTTTAGTGTAGCAAGTGATTTGAGTAATTATACTTGTTCAAATTTTATTTGTAAGTTTGGTATTATAGAAACCAGCATAAGTCACAATTATCAATCGAGCATCTTTGTTTCCTTGTGTTTAACTTGATCGTTTTTCACTCTTTAACGCATTACTTGGTACTGAAATTCTTGCAAACAGCATGTTTTCTATGATTTATGTACGGAAGTTGTACTTCTCCTGCCATCTTTGATTTGCTTATGTGATAACAGGTTTTAGCAACTGTCCAAGATTGTTGGAGAGATCCACAATTTGGTCTAACTCCTTATGATGTTCATTCTCATCAAGGGTTTCTCAAGCACCTAATGCTAAGAACAGGAAGGTACCAGAAATTGTGTTACTTCTCCTCATGTTTAATTAATTTGTTTCTCTTATTTATAATACATCAAAGACACTAAGGCTATGTTTGGATCTAATCATTACATTATATTACATTACAATATTTAGTTATATAATATGATGTAATGTATTTATCAATATATTTGAGATAAAAATTTATAGAATTAATTTATAAAAATATTGTTATAATAAAGTCTAACATCAATTAAAATATATTATATTGAAATAATTATTTATTTATTTATTAGTAAAATCATTGTAATGTAATTATATTAAGGAAATATAATGATGAATACATAAAAATTTATATGTGTTCAATAGTATATTAGTTGATGTATATTTGATTACTTAGATTTTGATAAATACATCATATCAAAACTTTTATGATTATCCAAACATCGTAATCAAATATGTAATGTAATGCTCATTACATTATATCCTCCAATACATCCTATCAAACGTGGCCTAAGGCTTTGTTTGATTCAATTCTCTTAGAGAACTCATTCATTTGGAAATAAATATTCATTTGTAAATGAATTTTGATGGATGATTTTAATATAGAAACTTTAAAATTCATCTTAGCCAAATGCAATTCCTTGAGATTTACGAATGAGTTATATATATTTTGAGAAATCCATTTGAGCCAAACATTATATTTATCATCACAATGCAACTAAACATAGCATAAAAGTCTTTGGGAGTTGATATACCATTAAATATTTGTTTTGGATGTATGGTTAGATCTCGTAATACCTGTGGTTTGTTCTAATTTGTGCTCAATAGTGAAGTAAATAGTCATTATGCATGAAACATTTGCTCCTTCAGCTAATTTTTCTAATCATATTCATTCAGTTTACTCGGTGCTTATACTTGTGTTTCAGGAATGTCGACACTGGTTTGCTTGAGATTATGGTTAACTTTGTCACTTCATCATACAAACCTGAGCTGCTAAAGACCCTGGTTGATAGGATTTCAGCAATTCCAGAAGTGGTTTGTGCTGCCAATTCCTTGTTTTTTCTCGACTATAATTTCCATGTCCATGTTCTGGTGCTGAGGCATGCATTCTTTGTTGGATAAACTTTTACAAACTTGTTCATCTCAAACCAATTAAACATTATTTCTAGTTTCCCATCGAGATCATTTTGGAATGAATTGGCGGTCTGTCATCATGTTTGTTGAAAAGATTGTCATATCATATTCGATTAAACTGCTGTTAGGATCTTATCCAAGTTGCATCATATACCTGAAAGGAAATATAATTTTGGCAGAACTCCACAAAAATATGTGGATTACTTTGATGAACTGTGCCCTGGAGCATGGAATCCGGCATCTTTAAGATGAATGTGTAGAAGTGCATTTTGTCGTCTCTCTTTTTGCCTTAAAATACTTTTGTAACCAAACGAATAGGTTATTTTTACTAATTTTTTTTTTATCTTTTTTCTTTAAATGGCTGGCTGATAGTTAAGCATTGTGAATAATGTAAATTCTTCTGTTGGCAACACCTCTCTTGGAGAGGAAGAATATATCTTGTATGGAAAATCCACCATAACAGAGATCTTAAGAGGACTTACCTTCCAAATTTCTGCCAACTCTTTCTTTCAGACAAATACACGCCAGGTACATGGAGCAACATACGTGGTTTTAATTTCAGATTATTAGCAAAGAGCCCCCATCCCTTCTCTCATAGATAACCAGTAAATGAAACGAATTCATATTGTGCAGGCTGAGGTTCTGTACAGACTGATTGAAGATTGTGCTGGAATCAGAGGAGATGGCACAGAAGTTGTTCTGGACTTGTTTTGTGGTACTGGCACCATTGGTCTGACACTTGCCAGCAGGTATATCGCCTGTGGTTAATCAGTTCTCGGTGTAGAGCACTACCAATCTGACATCACATTTTACATATGCTCCTATTTTCCTCTTCTTTCTAGGGTGAAACATGTTTATGGTTATGAAGTTGTTCCTCAAGCAATCTCGGATGCTCGTAGAAATGCCCAGTTGAATGGTATAACTAATGCTACATTTGTGCAAGGAGATCTTAACAAAATTACTGAAAGTTTTGGCAACAATTTCCCAAAGCCTGACATTGTCATTTCAGGTAAGACTACTTGTGTCAACCCTAAAGTCGAGAGACCTCTTTATTTGGGAAATTAGTGTATTATAAGTTACTTTGTTGAATTAGACGATCTTAGTGACAAAATTCCAGTACCATTTTCAGCACCATTCTTTTCTGCTTTGTTTTAACGTGATAGTATGTACTGCAGATCCTAACCGTCCTGGCATGCACATGAAGCTGATTAAATTTTTGTTAAAGCTCAAAGCTCCCCGCATCGTTTATGTATCATGTAATCCTGCCACGTGTGCTCGTGACCTTGATTACCTTTGCCATGGTGTGGTATGTGGCCTTACCAACTCTGCTTCTGAAAATTGAAACCACGTACGATTCTAATTTTCTGAAATTCGGATACAGGAAGAGCAAAATATACAAGGATGTTACAAACTTAAAAGCCTGCAACCAGTTGACATGTTTCCTCACACTCCACATATTGAGTGTGTGTGCCTGTTAGAGCTTTGCTGATCAACGCTTGTAAGCAATCTGTTTGTGACCAAGGTGTCACTAGCCATTTTCGGCCGGAGGTTTTGCTCTGAACTCTGAAGCAACCGCGGTGGCTGTATTAAAAGAGTCGGGCAATTTGGGGTCCCTTCATATGTTTATCTAAAGAAAATTTTGGACGTGAAACCAAGATGCATGAATTCCAATGGATGCTAGTGAAAGGAGTCCTGAAAAGAGTGCAGCTTGGTGTTCATTATATTTAGTAGCTGAAAGAGAAACTTGTATAGCCAAAAAAGAGCAAAAGGCAGGTTGCAGATTATTGTCACTTGCATATTTTCAGTATAGTGGTCATTTTCTTGCAATGAGGTCATTATGATTTTTGTATCGACACTGCTTTGACGGGCTCCTTGTTTTCTCTCTTTTTCTGCCTTTTTTCTTTATTATTTCTGCCTGAATTACATTTCTACGAATGCTTTTAATATGTGACAGATAACCCTGGGAAAGAAATAAAAGGAAAAAGGCTAAGCGGTTGGTGTCTGTTACAACTTCCCCAGTGCTGCTGTATGCGTTGGACGCCAAAATGAAACTGCTACCCGTTAAATCTGCTGAGAATTTTAACTTCAATTCCTAATGATTGTGTAATTTTCTAAACAAGGATTAATGATGGTAGATATCCTACACATCCTGGCAAAAACTGCACACGCTTTGTACAAGCAATCAATGGAACATTTTGCCTTTGCTTAGTCTTCCTGCAGTTTATAAACGAGCAGATTCTTACATCCGCATCTCAGATTGAAGTTAAGAATGTAACCAAATTCAATATTGTGCAATGACCAGGAGACATCATCAAAACCTTACTGCAAATTCAATACTTCTGTTGGAAGCCGTCTCTCACTTGTTAACCAATAGTCCTGCAGTTGGAACTAGGACCTGGGATTCCACCATGAAAACATCAACCACAGAGATCTCTCCATTGTGACTGGAATCATACATTTAGTTCATCATTATAAGTAAAATTTCATTTGATTGTTGCAGGGCGAGGATGGTGGTGTTGTAGACTGTGTTGACATCTATAAACAACCAGCATTTAGTCATCCACTTCTCAAGAATCATACTATCCAGGTTAGTCTTCAATACCTTAATCAAATTTTAGTTTAAATACTTCATCTTATATAATTCATGGTTTTTTTCGTCCCTGTAGATGAGACCCAGTTCATATCTTAGAAGACTTGAAGCAAGCAACAATACAGAGATTTTACAGGTTTGGAACAAAAATAAAACATGTCCTGAAGGAACAATACACTATAAAGCTAGTCCAGTAATCCCCAACAGGACATTGAATTTTCACCCCCAAGGTCATGAGGTACACTAAATCATTCATCCATTTTTCTGGATCAAATTCATCGGCTCAATGAAATTTAGTCAATTAATGTTGTCATTGATATAATTTTCGAATTCCTGATCCAATTTTTTGCCTCTTGTTTTCATACATAAACATTACAAATCAGTATGCAGAGGTTTATCTGGAGGGTGGCAAATACTATGGTGCACATGCAAACTTAGTATATAGAATCCTGCCACATTTGATGGAGAATTCAGTTTATCTCAAATTTGGGTATTAGCAGGTCGCGGACAGAACTTGAACTCCATTGAGGCTGGCTGGCAAGTAATGTTCCTGGCGAAATTATTACATTACATTTCCCTTTGTCTTCTCCAATTGTAAAATTTCGGTTTCCTTCAATCTGTAACCATGGTTTCATCAGGTTTTGGCTGGTGATAACAGACCAAGGCTTTTCATTTACTGGACGGTACATTATTTGCTTGAAATTTTTGTTTCACATCTTAATTTACACATCCTTTGAAGTTAAAACAAGCATCTGATTCACATTGGCAGAGAGATGGTTTCCAAAAAACAGGTTGCTACAATCTTCGTTGCCCTGGTTTCGTGCAAACCAATCGTGCAATCATATTAGGGTCTGCTCTGAGTCCGGTCTCCACGTACGGTGGAAAGCAATATCATATTCAAATGACTATACATAAGGTAAACCTTTATTAAACTACGTTAAACCTTGAACATTCCTTATTGAGAGTTGTATAAGAATCCTTTAATTGGTCCAGGACAAGAAGAGTGGGAATTGGTGGCTGCCGGTTCAGGGTCAAGACGTAGGATACTGGCCAAGCTCTATATTAACGAGTCTGGCAGCAAGTTCGACATGGATAAGGTGGGGCGGGGAGATACTGAATTTAGAAGCCAATAATCGGCACACCTCTACGCAGATGGGCAGCGGGCATTTCCCTGGAGAAGGATTTGGAAAAGCTGGTCTGATGTTCAATCTTAGTTACGTTGATGGGCGTGGCAGGCTGAGAAATCCTGAAAGGCTTGTAACATACGTGACAAAGCCTGAATGCTACGACATTCATCTCGGAAACAGATGGAAGTATGATTTTGGAGGTCCTGGATATTCACCAAACTGCCCCTCCTGAATATAAAATAAAATGAGATATATTTTTTTTTTTTTCTGATCGTATTATATTAAAAATAAATCAAAAGGAATCGAGTTGTGCTCTTCCAACTCATTATGATGATTTCTTTTCATATCAATCCATGTATATAATAATAATGTAATTTTGAGAAGGAAAAATTTAGAAAAAAATGGAAAATTATATCGTATAAATCAGGTTAATATGGTAAAACAATTACGCCATTTCAGTACTTTACATATATATATATATTCCTGACATAGCCGGAGAAGTTGATAAAATGCATGTCAGAAAGTGTATATTTTTCTTGACAACCTTCTCTCAAATTCTGAGCAATGGATTTGTCCATGGAACCAAGATTTCAAGTTCCACCTTGGAGGTTTTGTGCCATCGCTGCCTTCTTACAATTGCTATAATTATTTTTCTTTTTTTTTCATGAATAGTTAATTATTTTCAACAATATGGTAATTTTCTTGAAGAAATTTAAAAGATTTGCTTGTATTTTCTGGCAGGGTGAAGATGGTCTTGTAATTGATTGTGTCGATATCTATGAACAACCAGCCTTCAGCCATCCCCTTCTCAAGAATCATATCATACAGGTACAGTATTGACAAGGTGTGTTTATTTAACACTAGTAAGTATGGAATAATGATGTATTAGATTTTTACAAGCAGATGAGACCCAGTTCATACCCAAATGGACTAAAAGCTAGAAGCAAATCGGAGCTATTACAACAACAAGACAATGGAATGTGTCCTCAAGGAAAAATACCAATTGTAAGAAGACAACCATTTCCGCACACTAAAGCTACTCCTCTTCTTCCCAACAACACACAGGCAGCCCTGAATCCCCCGGCTCACGAGGTGTCATCATATTATCCAAAGATTATAATAACTATTTATCAGTCTTCTTTTTTTTTTTTTTTTCTATTGTTTCAGTTGTTAATGGTGTTTTGCTTCCCTTATGAAAATCGATGTATAAATTAGTATGCCCAAGTTTCAGTGGAAAATGGCAACTTCCATGGAGCACATGCAAAGCTTAACGTATGGAATCCAGCAGTAGCTAATGGTGGGGAATTTAGTATAACTCAAATATGGATTATATCTGGGTCGGGCTCGGATCGTAATACCATTGAAGCTGGCTGGCGTGTAAGTTCAGTGAATATTAGTATTATGATTTTATACTTATCAAACCTCAAGAACTTCAAATACTTTAATTACTTCCAGAATCCAAATAACGGCTTCGGATATATTTATGGCTTACATGTTAAATCTGAGGGTGTTTCAGGTAGTCCCCGATGACAATAAACCAAGATCATTCATTTATTGGACGGTAATTTTTACTAAAATTCTCTCTTTTGATAATATGTATTTTTCGCCCACATGCTATGAGATCTCCTGACAAGATATTCATGTGCGTGTAAATATATATATGTGGTTTGTATAGAGAGACAATTACAGAAACACAGGTTGCTATAATCTGAACT
The DNA here is from genome assembly GCA_948192965.1 of Dalechampia spathulata. Lineage (NCBI taxonomy): Eukaryota > Viridiplantae > Streptophyta > Magnoliopsida > Malpighiales > Euphorbiaceae > Dalechampia > Dalechampia spathulata. Next base: position 9,937 of record CANYBF010096865.1, read on the forward strand.
GCCCTGGTTTTGTGCAAACTAGCAATGAATTCCCATTAGGAACTCCGATAAATCCGGTCTCCGTCTACAATGGTGACCAATATTCTGTTGAAATTACTGTTCATAAGGTAATTCAAGTGTCTGGGTATTATTCGTTACATATACATGTACATATATATATATATATATATATAGATATATTTATATTGGTCTTGAATTGTTTCAGGATAAGCAGAGTGGGAATTGGTGGCTAAAGATGCAAGGTGTGGATATCGGATACTGGCCAGCTGGCATTTTCACGAGTCTAGCTGAAAGTGCATCGGTAATAAGTTGGGGAGGAGAGATTGTTAATTATGGATTAAATGGTCGTCATACTTCTACACAAATGGGAAGTGGGCATTTCCCTGGTGAAGGTTTCAGAAAAGCAGCTTTACTCTTGGATCTTGGCTACGTTGACGAGTCTGGAGCCCTGGTAGATCCTGAAAACCTTGTACCCTACGTCACAAAAGCTTCTTGTTACGACATGCAACTTCGACAAAAAGGGTTGGGTGGTTTTGGAGTTCACTTTTATTATGGAGGGCCTGGATTTTCTAAACAATGTCCTTAATGCTAAGAACACTAGCAGATGCTTTAAGCAACACAAATAAAAAGTAGTTATAAAATAATTCTAAAATCTAGATGAAGCTGATGTTACTATTTATCCAATCAGATCCAGTTTTAACGTTATAAATCAAGTTCAATATGGATCTTATTTACCATCCTGTCAAACTTTGGCCTTAACTTGATTTACATACCTTCTTAATGGCTTATATAGAAATCAGAACAATGAATATCAAAATTGAGCTCTCTCCTAGTACAGTGTTATTTAGGGACGAACTAACAGAAGTTGATGAACATATGATATCGAAAATGACGAGAGCGTTAAATAATTGCTGGTATTAAAAAGAAAAGGCATGGAAAAAGAGGTGGCTTCTAGCTGGTTTATAGGTGGAGTCCTCATGAATGAATTGTCATTAAATAAAGAGAATGGAAAGATGTCGTGAATTATTTGATAAAAACCCAGATCTTTATATCTTACCTGAATCAGAAGAGATTTTAGAAAAGAATAAAAACGTCTGTATAAATGGCTTCCTCACCACTTGACTAGATTTCCTTGTCTGCAATGCTTGGAGCTGCATTTGTGTCCCAAGTTGGACAGCATAGAAATCGCAAGTTGTCAGCTTCATACGTTGGTTATAATCGAATGTGAAAAACTGAGCAAGATCGAGATAAACGCATCTCGTAACTCTGTCAGAGTTTTCCTTCAACTTCTGTTCTGAAAACATGGACGATCATTGGTATGTTAGACTGATTGAACTACTAGAGAATTTCGACAATCTTTTCAAGGAGGAGAAATACAGTTTGACAAGCAAGACAGGAGAGGTATGCCAATATCATAGGAAGTTACATTTGTTTATATAATCTTGTAACTATAAATCATGATGTTAAGATTTGCTTTGTCATGTTAAATTTCTGGGTTTTCAGTGTTTTGCCATTCCACAAGGAGCGAACTGCGGCCTCTCCATTAGGCAACGTTAAGGAGTTGAATCTAGAGATTTGGAATGCAGAGAAAGCCCTTCCAGTACCTGAACTTGTGGATGATCTGTTATGGGTTGCTCCTGAATTTATCTGTAACTTCATTGTCGCTGATGTCCAGGTATAGTATATATTGACTAAAATCCCGAGAACAGTCATTTGACTGAAGATTAGGCTTTCGATCAATCTGAAATCTCCTTAGAACGAAATACCTCTTGCTGATCTTCACAGGCAGAATGGCATAAATGATGCGAAAATCAGGCAAATTGACTGACATGGAGATCGATTGTCAGGTTAGATGAAAATTTTAGTTACATTCATGCACTAAAAATTTTGATTTCAGGTTTAGAAGCGGCAAAAAGAAGTGTTTGATTTCTACATAGACACTAAAAGTATTACCGTTTTGATATTATAGAGGGGCCACCGGCAATTTTACAGAAATAAATTTTCTGTGGTTAGTCTCGGCAATACACAAATTAGAACAGCAACTTCTGCAGAAGATTTAGAGCACTAAATTCAACAAAATATATTTACATTTATATGATACATATATATGTTAAATATATATGTATATATATATGTAAAAATACAATTACAGATACAAAAGTAGATTCCATAAAGCTTTATACTATCACTTCCACTTTCACCGGTTTGTCTCGACAGATACAACTCCCATGAACTAATCGTACAGTTTTCTTTCTTCTTGTATAGACTGAAAAATCCTAGCAGCTGACTCTGTTGCCGATCTTGGGTTGTGAGGCACAACCTTAATCACTCTGGTCCTTTGTTCATTAATTTCACCGTTTTGATTTGATTCCTGAGCTGTTGGTTCTGTGGGAAATAGAGGGAGTGCATTTCCTTTAGGTCTCTCCCAGGGACTGCTAGCAGTACTTCCTTGCACCTCACTTTCTTTGGATGCTTGAAATTTCTCACCACGGTATGGCATCACACGACTCATTTGGCTTGAAGTGTTACACGAGCTTTGGTGCGGATAACTTAAGTTGAAGTCTCCGGCCGATAATTGATTATTCTTTGACTGGGGTCCTGTGAATGAACTCACCTGCTCAACTGCTGAGCTTGAAACGGAGGGAGTCATGACTGGCATGCCATAAGGTGGAAAATAGTTCTGACCCAAGGAAGGGTTGCTTCCGAGGATCCCAATTCCCTGTTGATGGGAAGCTGGGACACCATAAGCTGCATTCACGAAGTCCCCAACCCCTCCGGGTAAGCTCATAGGAGTACAGTTGCCATAAACTGGCGCCATAAATCCTGGTGTTGGAGGGCATGGCCCAGAATAGGGCTTGTAAACAAGGCCCTCTGATGGGGACATGACTGGAACTAGCCACTGATTTCCAGCTGGTGGGAAGCACCATGGAGATGGTCTAGCATTGGTAGCAACAGGAGCTGGAACTGCACCTCCTGAATGAGACCCAAAACTTGATTGCTGACTGTGAATTCCTTTACTAACTTCATTGTTGACAGAAGGAAGAGGAAGCTTTGCAACTGCACTCTCATTATCAAATCCAGTGCTAGTGTATAATTTCAGAGACCTGTCTTTTGGTTTAACAGTTAGTGGGGGTTGTTCTGTAGCATAATCCGATGAAACCTTTTTAATTTGAGATGCCTTCAATGATGCCTTTCCCAAATAAATCTTATCCGCAAGCAGTGTGCCTGGTGATCCAGAAATCAACTTTTGCACCTGTTCCAAATAAAAATCATGCAATTTGTTCTCTTTCGATGCAAGCAATCAAGAGAGGAAGAATCATAAGCATATCTCCTGACAAAAAAAGGCAAGGAACCAGAACAGTTAATCGCTGCATACCTTTATGAGCCTATGTAACTCAAATAGTTGGACAGTGAATGCTCTTTGCTGACTGAGAACAACATCAGAAAATGTCGGGTCAATTGTTAATAATGTGTAACTGGTCAAGACATACATGAACCAAGCACAATCAGACTGAAAAATAAATTCACATTGAAGGATTAAGTACATTCTTAAATGCTACGGTACACTTCAAATTCTGGCGGGCAGAAATACTGTGCTAGTTATTGTGCGATGCGTGATATATGCCACCGTATATACTACAGATCCTTGATTCATTAGACATGGAAAAACTTCTTCCTGCTATGCAAAATACGTCAGTTTCTCCCACCTAAAACTTGTACAGAGAAATTTATACTCTAGCCATGATGCCATAAATCGACGTCCTATTGATGTGCAAAAAGATAAACTTGTGATTTTAATCCCATAGTGTTGGCGGAGACAGAAATGAGAAGACGAAAGAAAATCAGAGGGGAAAAGGAAGGAAGGCTGCTCCATTGTGACAGAAATCACAGAACAGCACTAATCACAACTTCAGTTGTGTTTAAAAGATCACAACTCAAGCATAAGTTAGCATGTAATCAGAAACAAACATAATCCACAGGCTTTAAATACAGGTGACAAAGATTAAATTCTAAGAGTGATCGCCCTCCCGCCCCATTGGTTGCTTTCTAAATAATAGTTTCTTGCTCTATAATACTTGCGCTGCTTCGTAAAATTCAAAGAAATTACAGCTTGCAAGTGCGCCAATGCACAGTTTGAAGTTTAAACTGTTGATGCATATGAAGGAGGATGGTTTATGGTCTCACTCTTACCTATTCTACCTACTGAAATTTATAAATTGATGCACATTGCAGGGGCTTAAGAACAGTGAGGCGTCAGACTTGGCTTTTCTTTATGCTGGTAAGCTTCCTCCTGAATCAAACATCTTAGAGAGATGTTTTAGATTCATGAAATTAAGTGAATTATGTCAGCACGAAAACAGACACCAACGTTTTTCCAAGACCTGTATTTCAGCAGAATTACCTATAGACCACAACGGATCCAAAAAGCATCTAGTGATTTAGCGAGCGAGAGGGGACTAAGAAAGATAAATAGAAAGTTTCATTTAGACTATGATATTGAACCAAAAGGCACGTCCAATTGAAAACTATAATAAAATTCAATATGTTTCTCACTGATTTACGACAACTTGTGTAATTAGATATCACTGTAAAGGAAACTTACTTGACAATGGCTGTTCTTGCTTTCCAAAATTGTTTCTCACCTATGACTTTTACAACATCATCAGGAGATATATCCAAACCAGATAAAGAGTCCACCATGGAAGCTTCTGAGACATCATCTTGTATTTCAACATTGACCACAGGCAAAGACCCATTCTGTTTGTCCTTATGGTTTTCACCACCATTCTCGATCATATAACGAATTCTACTATTGTCTAAAGGTGAAAATCTTGAATATGACTCAGTTCTACCCTTTAAAGCATGTTCCTGGCCTGTACCCCCAGTAGATTCAATCCAAAGTTTATTATTATGAACTGTTTCATCCTGCATTGCAACACAATCCTGACCCAACTCTGCTGTTTTACAATGTAAGCTTTTTAAGGTATCCACCGAACCACTTCTATGTTCTTTATATGATGACAGTCGCTTCAATGAATGAGGTTTTTCAACTTTTCCTGACTGGCTACAGGATGTATCAACTGAAGCTTTATCCTGAACTGATGGAACAGGAACAGATCTTTCCCTAGGATCCTGGCAAGTCTCGGACATTTTTCCATGCTCTTCAGTCGGGCTCCTGATTCTGGCATTCAAATCCGTGATGGCACTTCCTTTCTTGTGCTTTTCAGAAACATTTTGGAAGTGCATTGAAAAGCTCGAGTAACAGAAAGGTCGGTTTTCTCTGTCTTTACCATGTTGCGTGCTGCTAGGATGCTGAACTGCTCCACGCGCGGCAGAGCAAAGAACTCTAAGTTCATTTTCGTCTCTAATCGTCTTCCATGAGAAGTTCTTGAAGTTGGAGAAATTGTGCGACTGAAATGAATTGCCTTTAGCACTCGATGACAGAGGTTGCATGGTGTTTGAATTTTGACCATTCGCAAAATTCATGGATTTCTTATCCTGACTTGACATATTGCTGCTTGGCTTAACTCCACTGGATGAATGAGGCATCTCGGATTGTGAAGGTGCAGGAGAGTTACAGAATGGAGTAAAAACGCTTTTCTCATAGCCTCCGACCTGTAAATGTAAATCACTTGTGACCCAACAGGCAAAAGAAAACAAAAAAAAGGACAGACATGAAGCCCAAAAAATCCATCAGCAGAACCACTCAGAAGCCCCACAACTGAATTCAGGAAATATGGAAGGTGCCTACAAATCCGAATGATGAGTCTTTTTGTAAGGTACATGATGACAACAGTGCTCCCAAAACCATCAGATTTATTTAACATAACTAGTCCTGTAGGTTGTAGTCGATCAAGAAGCTAAAAAGATGGCAATTATCCAAGTTCATAACAATGTCAACAATCCGTCACCTTAAGATTGACAGAAAGGAACACAAACAAACACATAAGCACTGCTTAAAGAGTCAAAATCATGTCTCGTTGTCTATAAATTATAGGATAAAGTCCTTGTTCCAGAAAAATCCAGATCCATAAACTAATCAAAGCACATTCATTACCCATATGACAAATTAAGTGAGATAATTCAAGCAAAATCTGACTGAGGAATTTATTCATAGAGAAAGCAGCAAGGAGCCAGAAAACTCACATGGCTCGAGGAGATAGAAGGAACCAAGGAACTGCCATTGTTGTTAGGTGGAAGAGGCAACATGGATGCTGAAGCAAAGCTGAGCTTTTGAGAAGGAATACTGAGTTGTTCATAGAGAGCCATCTTGTTCCTTGGAGGTGCTCTTGGTCCTCCTTTCTCTGTATCATTGACATGAAGCCTAGGAAACATAGGACTCATCATCTTTTCCTCATCTTTAGTCCCTCTTATCATCATCCTTTCTTTTTCTGCCTTCTAAAATCCTTTCTTCAACCCAAATTCCCCTGGCAAAAATTTATTCTTTGGCCAAATTCAGAACAAGATCCCATTCGTCATCCTTTTTGAGGCAAAATTCACAGGAAGAGGAATGCCTATTCCAATTTCCTACTCATATGGTCAAAGGAAACAGAAGTTCACTAAGAATTAAAAAACAAGCATTCCAGACAAAGCCAAGTATCAAAAATCATAACACCTGTTCTTGGTTTCTTTCACAAAATTTAGCTCTATTCCACAAGAGTCAAAGATTAACCTACTCAAAATAGCAAAGATTTCGAATGTAGTCAATCATCAAGAACCAAAGAGGAAGCCTACCCAGATAGCGAAAGCAGCAACTTGATGAACCATTTGCAAATTTACAGTTAGTCAAAGATCAACCCACCTCAGAAAAGAAAATTTCCTGATTGAAGACCATAAATAAACAACAACAAGAGCACATGAAAGCAAGTTAACAAAGAAAACACAACTTCTCAAGCACCCACCTCGAAAGAAGAAATCCTTGTACTAAAGAAAGGTGAATAACAACCAAGAAAAAGTGATTTTAACTCAACTTTAACATGTAACGACCACAGTCAACCCACCTCAAATGACAAATGAAACTTAGAACTGAAATTCAGGTAGGCACAACAAGAAAACATGAAATTACTGAAACAAGGAAGAAAAAAATCCGAAGGAAGAAGAAGATTAGAAGGGCAAATGACAGCGAAAGGAGAAAAGAACAGGAAAAAAACAACAACAACAAAAGATTTTAAGTGGAGATGGAATCAAAAGATAAATATGGCAAAAGATAGATTCGGCTAGAGAAGAGGGTCGCCTTGGAATTCCACGAGAGAAGATCTCTCACAAAAAAAATGGCAAATTGAAAAAAAAAAAAAGGTCAAGGAAAAGAAAAAGAAAAGAAAAGAAAAGCTCACAACAGAGAAGATGTGGGCTTTGTAGGTCCCAAGTGGATAGAACTCAAATATTTTGCCCAATCCTAGCACGTATTGTGTACAGTTTCCGCCTTTACACAGTTCTTACATGGCACTATTCCCTTCCCTTTCTGTCAGATTGGGCCCCCATTCGTACTGCCATCATTAATTCTAATGCTACCCTTTATGTTCTTGTTTTTACTGTAACATTACATCATCCATCCTCCCCCTCATTTCGGCTCTTGTTTATTCTTCTTCAATCTTCACATTCTGATAACTTATTTATTTAGTATTATTGCTCCCATCATTGACTTTAAACGCAGATTCCATCTGAATCATATTTTCTACTTAATAAGTATTTATCCTATTCATTAATCTCATTCTTTATTTAGAAATTAAATCGATTATCATGAAAAATCACCCAAATCAATTACTGTCAAATATTTAACGTAAAAAATGGAAAAGAAAAATGAAAATCTGAAAAGTTGAAAGAGCAAAGAAAGGAAAAATCAATAGAAATGGATGAAGACTAGGTCTAGTCTCACATGCGAGTAATTGCCGAGCTTAAGTCACGTTTTTAACCACGTTTTCTTCCTGTATTCTTCTTTCTTTCGATCAAATCTGGCCGATCTTTTAACGATAAATTCGTTAAAGATCGCGCTCGTTCAGCTTAGCGTTTCCTTTGTAATTATAATCGAATACTAAAGCTCTGCTACGTGGAATCACGTGCTATTCATGAGCGGTTACGTGTCTGGGTAAGCATGGAAAACCAGTCGTCTGGTTTACGCAACCGAAGAGAGCGTGAAATATGGGTAAGATATTTCCTGGAAGCGGCTTCTCCCCGTTTTAGGAAACAAAGATTGTCCCTCCATGTGTGTAGTCCAGTCGGTATTCGGATGTGGTGTTGGTATCAAGAAGTCATGGTTTGAGTCTTGACAGCCGCAGTGTGAGATTAACGCCCTCTGGGTGAATTCCTTGTAGGCACCAAGACCTGGATCCCCGTCTAAAAGGCCGCTGGATATCATGATTTACCCTCCCTCATGATGCTTATAGGGTCGGACGGTGAGGGTCCTTGGTGAGGGCATCACCTTTTGGTACCAAGGAAACAAAGATTGTGTACGGATTCTTGCGCTAACTGATTAAATTATTCGGAATTATTATTAATATATTTTATTAAAGAAAAGGTGGTTATTATTGGGACTTTGCAGTCTACAGCTGCCTACAGAATAAAGAATTCCTTCAACTCATCATTAGGACTTGGGAGGATCCAGCAAGAAAACAGAAACAACTATTTATAGTAACTTCATCACTATATATATATATATATATATATATATATATATATATCCCTCCACTTTATGATAAATATCTTTATCATAAGCTAGAAAATAAATATATTTTAAATTTAATACATCACATGTGTCCAAAAATGTTAACATTTAAAGGCTTGATTTAAATTCAAGCTGGTCGATAATTATTTTTTTATTTTTAGATATAATTTATTTATAAATTTTAAATAAATGTATTTTTGAATAAATAAATAAATAAATTGAAAAATGGGCCAAAGAATGGATGAAAAGGACCATCGAACATAAGAATCTGCAATCCACTAAGTGCTGTCCGAGTTTGACATGAATTTAGCAACTTTTCATCCATACCCACGCAAAATATTATGAAAATGCAATTTTAAAAAAATATAAATAATAAATCCGGAATGAACTAAATTGAGTTGGATTAATTTATTATATTATTTTTGTATCCAATCTTTTTGAAATTTATATTAAATATTGAAAGATATTATTTTTATAAATACTTTTTAATTTTGCAGTTTTTTAAATAAACTGTCATTTTTAGAAATTTTTTTTTCATTTTTGAAACTTTTCGAGATTTTCCTTGATTCATTTGTTATATATATTATAAACTGCTGTTATTAAATCCAAGTGAGTCTAATAAAAAATATATTATAAAATAAACTATTTTTTATTTAAAAGGTAAAGAAGTATAAATAAAATTAATATCAAATAAATTAAATATTATTTAACAAATATGTGGGTTCATTTGTAGTGGAGATGTTATGTGAATATAAGACTAATATTAATAATTTTTGTAAAAGAAATGTTAATAGAGAGGAGGAATGGCGGTGAGTCGGGCTGGTTGATTACGTGGAGAGGGGTGGGCTTTCCTGCTGGGCTAATATTAATGAGAGTTGAAAGGTGGCAGTAGAACTTGTACCAGGCAGGATTCAGGCCCGATTTCCTGGGTAATGCTCGGGCTCAACTTGCTGCACCTTAATATTGTTACATTAAAGAGACGGGAAATTCCATGATTGAGTATTCGTGCATTGCAAATAAGGTTGTAATTTTTGATCAGGTGAAACTATCATTACGCACATCTGCCATCAACGACATCATAGGACAGTAAGTTCCCTCATCTCAGGAAGAGGATTGGACTGACAAACCTGTTGGCAATGTTCAAGCAAAAAGTATTGCTTCCTTCAATATTAGATTAGAGCTTCACTCACTGTAATAGATTGTGTCCCTCCTTCCTGCTCTTCTGTTGATAAAATTTATTTCCTTGTCATCAACCATCATTGCTATACCATCGGTCCTAACATAAATATATATAATATGAAAAAAAATTAGATTCAATTTTTTTTTATAATTGAGTTGTATCATGTATTACTAATTTGTTAAAATATAATTTTTAAATTAAATCATATCATATCAATTTGATAAATTATTTTTTAAAATTATATTATTTTTATCTTATTTTTATAAATTAATAATATTATTTTAAATATATCAAATTAATTCATATGATATATAAATTAATTATTTCAAATAAATATTAGTATCAAATTTTTAAGAAATTAATATTTGAAATTAAATTCAAAATTAATCTTAAACTCATTATATTTATAAGTTTTTTTATATAAAACTCCAATTACTAATAATTTATTACATTTTTAAATTCATAATAATAATGTGAGCGTGAAGAGATTGAGTAGATAGGGTAACAAATAAAATGGAAACACATAGAGATGATGTAAGGTGGACCACACACGTGTGAGTGGGTGTAATAGATGAGGACGACTACCCTGGGCTGGGGGCAGCCAGCTCGAAGAATTCTAGGATGATCGATCATATACTGTGGTCGTCCAGTTCTGGTAGAAAGGGTAAACGAAAATGACCCTTCATCCAGCAAGTGATAAGGGCCCTCTCGTTATCCTTTCCCTATGGGCTATTGGTCCTTGCTTTTGGGTCTCTTCTAGACGCATTCTATCTGACAATTTTTATATCCTTTTCATCCTGCATTTTTCACACATTGATGGGATTCTTAATTAGAGTCAAGCTTACTGGCATTGGATGTGACAAAGTACGTTTCATTTTCATGGGAATTGAAACTTGATCTGCCACCTGAGTTACTGTAGCGGTAATATCCTCTTTCTGCTCTTATGATCTTATGATGGTGAATGATAGTAATAATTCATATATTTAATTGAGTGTAAAATGCCATGCATCGAATATTCAAACAGTTTAAAAATGCATATGAAATGGACGGAGTTTTGTTGCCGACTTGCCGTTTAGAGGTAGATCCTACGAAGTGATTGGGTTGAAGAGAGAAGTAGAGTTGTCGACGGGGCATGTTGTGGGGTTGGGCTGATACTGTTTACCCGACCTGTTTCAGTTCCCATACCCATTCATGCCCCATGGACCACCATTCTTTTATTTTCTTTGTATTTTACTTTGAGATTTTTACACAATTATCCAAAAATATTATTAAATACATACAAATTTATTTTGCTATTATATTTCTTCAATATAATTATATTATAATAATTTTATTAATAAAAATTTAATTATTTTAATATAATTTATTAATTATATTTGAATTGATTATATCAATATTTTTATAAATTCATTTTATAAGTTTTTCCTTTTTATGTAATAATATATTTATAAATACATTAAATCATATTATATAAATACATTAAATCATATTATATAATCAAACATTATAATATAATACGATGTAATAATAAATTCATTATATTATATTATAAATTTGATTATATTATATTATTGATTTATTTATATCATATCAAATATAATTTTACAATTTTGATTAATCACTTTCAATTTTTCTGGCTAATTTAGTTTGATTATTGTGGTTAACTAAATATTAATTGATCTAATACTAATATTTGATTTATTGTTTTAAAACAATTGTTAGTTTCTTTGTTTAATATATTATTATTTACAATTTCTTCAAATCGACATATTTGTATCTTTCAATAAATTATCAATTCTTTAATATCACATACTTATCATTTTTCACTTACACTTCTACAAAATTTGATTGATGTCTACTAACCATTTTATTCTCATCTGATTTACATTATTTTTTGTGGATTGCTATCTGACATTATTATTAAAAAATTAATCATTAAAATTTTAAAAATACTCTTTTTATTTCATGTTGTATCATTATATTCGATCATTAATTTTACGTTATTTTTTTTGACTAATAATAAAAATTATTATCAGATTTACTTATTATTCATAATTATATCATATGAATTGATGAAATACTGAATTAGCAATTGTATTGATTATTTTGTTGAAGTAAGAACATTGTTACGTTATACTTAGTGAAAGATGTATGGGATGAACATATTATGATCGTTGAATATCATTTTTAGAAAAGAAAAGGTGGCCAAAGTAAAATTACCCTCTTCGAATCACATTCGGGCAATTTCTTAAGCTACTTTATTTGTTAATTTTATTGTTTTTCAACCGTCCATCAATAATTTTAATCTCTATCATACTCAAATCTTATTTAATTTTCATATAATATTTTCCATAAACTAATAGATAAATAATATAATAATTTATTCAAGAAACGCAATTAATTGAATGTATATTTTTAAAATCAAAATTAACTTTATACATGTAAATGTTATTGTTCTTATAATATGTATCATTTATTCTTATCCATTTGTTAAATGCATAACAACATTAAAATTAAAAATTGACGAGTGATTGATATTTTTCAAACATTACATATGCTAAAAAAAAACCCATTACTTTTATTTGAAAATGATGGTACTGTTTTGTTAGGAAAGGCATATTAATTTTTTGCTGGTAATAGATATATAATCGAATCTAATATGTATTTATATAAATTACATGTATTATAAAATTAAAAAAAATATATATATATTAATATTAAATAATTTTAAATAAGTTTATAGTATCTAAAATCTTATAAATGATAGTAAAATCAAGATTATACATTCTATTGATAGCATAAGCTGAAAGAATTATTAATAAGATATATATTAATTATTTTATAATAGAAATGAAATAAGTTAAATTAAGTTAAAATTAAAAAATATATATAATTAAATAATATAAAAATATATATGAATGGAAAAAATGAAAATGGAAGAAATGTACATGAAAATTTGATAGAAACTTTGGTTAAATTCAAAGGAAGATAATGTTTGAAAAATTTAATCAATGCTGCCCAGGACATCAAGTGGTCCCTTATCTTACCACCGTTTCTGATTTCCCCCATGTGGAAGACGGCTATCTCTACAGGTGACAGTCCAATAACACGCTGCCACGTATGAACTGGAGCGTTGAGTTCACGTGTGGCCGAGTAACAATAATAGAAGAAGAAACACGGAAGGGTGGAAAATCGTGGGTCCCTACCTTAAGTTAATGATGTGGACCACCGCATAGGAACATATCCGGCTTGGCTGCGGGCTAAGCTGATCACAAGCCATGGGTGGGTGCATTCATGGAAATTTTGACATTTTTTATGAAGTAAAATGGACCACTTTCTTTTTTTTTTTTAATAAAATTTTTAATTTAAATATAATACTTATGGTTGAATAATGCTTTTTTATTCTGCAAAATACTCGGAGGTATTCATTGCTCTAATCATAAACGATGTATCTACTTCTTCTAAAAACAATATTTTTTTTGTAAAAAAATGATAAATTAATTTTTAAAACATAATTAAAGCATAAGTGTAACATATTTAACACGTGTGCATGAGTATTACCCACTTATAAAATACAATAAATATGAGATGAATGAATTTAATATGAAAAAAAAGAGAATATAATATAAGGTTGAATGGAGTTAAGAAAATAGAAGAGTAAAAGAAAGCAATCATGAAATTGGTTAAAACAATTAATTGAATGGAAGCGATCGTAGATTTGGTTGGTTGACTTTTAATTTTTTTCTGCGTCGGTGAGAATTGAATTTTTGATGGCTATATGCACTCGATCAAACACATCACTTCCGCGCTTTCCAAGGAATAATTTAGCTCACAATATATATATATATATATATATATATATATATATATATATTATTTTATGTAAAACATTATATACTAAACTCGTGATAATATAAACTTACCCCTTTACTTAAATAATTCATCATTCATCATTCATCCATTAAATTGATAAATTATTATTTATAATTTAATTTATTTACATTACCAATTATTTAACATTTATATTAAAATGAAATTCTTAAAATATTCTTTATATAAAAAATATTTCCGATTAATTATTTTATATTATATTTATAGAAAAAGATGGTTTCTTATTTTTGTTTATACATCTTTTCATGTTAAGATTTTTGATGATTAAATTACTTTTCAATGATCTCTGGTTTACTTGATATTTGCAGTCATATTATTTGGCTTAGCGGTTTCAAAGTGCATTTAGCATGAAATTTGGAAGGGATTCTTGTTGCAACCTCTGAAACTGGTAATAAATTATTTTAAGTGTTAGATAAAGAAAGAAAACCCATGAAAGCAGATGAGAAATTTGACTGTCAATGGTGGAAAAAAAAAAAAGAGAAGCAGAGGAAATATGTAGGGAGTGGGATCCTCCATTCTCTGCGCTGTGAAAATGATGGGATGCATGTGGCTACTACTCTCAACTCACTTACATTCCCCTCTTCTTTACTTCCATTCTCTCCCCCCTCCTTTCAGCCATATGCACTCGATACAATATTTTCAAATACTTTATTTCCAAAGGAAACTCCATCCTCTAATTACTTGGTATATATTATATAGATTGATTCTAAAATCTATAATCATAAAAATTCTAATATCATGTATAAAGAAATCATTTAATTCAAAAACTTAAAAATGAAATTCATTCTTCATGTAAATATGCTTTTATAATATGAATCAGAATAGCAAGATGCAGTTTTCTTTTTAAAAGAAGAAAGTTAGCAATGAACAGAGAAAAAGGAACGGCAGAATGTCATAGAGGAGCAAAAACTCTCAAACGACCAAAATGCTATCTTCTTTTATTCCTCTGCCTGAAATGCCTGCCAACATCTTTTATGTCGTCAAAGTCCCACCACTGATTTTTATGTTCAAAATGGCAATCCTAAGAAATGAACCTCCACGGATTTCACTTCTTTTTTTGGAATTTCTTTTCCCACCATGCCAATTTGTACTCTGACAATTCCTTTTTCCTGATACTATGTATTGTTTTCGACACTAATCTTGCTCCATACAAGTACATAAAGAACAGAGGAAATGCTAGCAGCATTATTACCTAATTATGAGAAGCTATTAAGCATGATTTTCATGTAAATGGTAAAAGAACTATGGTGGAAAGGTGGAAAACAGTAAATGAAGTTTTCTGGGTCATGATTAAAACCATGATTAAGCAAAAAGCTTCAGGAAGAAGAAAGTGGCACTGTCAAAAGATGCTCTTTGAAATTCTCTCTCCTTCTCTCTGTCTCTGCTGCAATTTTACTGAAACTTCACAGTGCGCATGGAATAGTATACCCAAAAAAAAAACAAACAAACCATAAGGATCAGTCAGAACTTTTCCCCTCTTAAAAGTATTCAACAATCCAATATAAAAAAATAACATTCCTTTCATCCTCTAATTTTAAGATATTTTTATGGATCATTAAATTAGAATTATTTACAAAGTCGGATGAATTATATGATAAGAAATTATCAATATTTGAATCATATATATTTTTTCTATTTTGATATGAAATGAATGAAAAACTAAAACATACTAATTAGATTCTTATAGTATAGTAATACATATACATATATAATTAAATTGGATTAATTTAACATTAAAATTGAATTGGGTTGCTTAATAATATGCCATATTATATAAATATGGTGGTCTGAAATCTCATGCTCTCCATCTGCAGAAATAATATAATCTTTACATCCGCACCAAACTGACAAAAAAGCCTTATCTTTTCAAACCCCACCATTACATAAACTATGCATAAAATTTAGTTTATTGGGTATCTTTCAGTTTCTCTTATTCTACACGTTCAAAGTACTATGTTAACAGTAAATTTCTTTGAGCAATATAATATTTGATGTAAAGTTCTTTGTATCTATATAAATATATAACCATACCATTTGACAAGCATGTAACACTGTGTCAAGATTTTGTCATCCATCGTAGCTAAAGATATATAGTTCGAGGTAGAGCAGAGAGAGCGCGCTTCTCCGTTGATCTTCTTCTCCGTTTTTTTTTTTTCCATTTCTTGATTCATATATGTATAATTTCATAACTTGGTTTTTGCATTATTGGAATCAGAAAAGTAGCTAAGTTCTTGAATTTGTTAATTGGTATTTGTCTGTATTAGAGTGTGATGACAAGTTTTAGTTGCTAAACTGACGTTAGCTATGGCTGTTTTGCTCGTGATCACAGTTTTCATGATACAGAAATTAAAGACAAGTGGTTAGTGGCAGAACCAGATTTAACAGACAAGCGAATAGAAAGAGATACTATTACACAAAGCTGAGCTGAGGTTCGTTCCAAGCTTTCGCTCTATTATTTGCTATTAAAAAGAAAAGAAAAAGAAAAAGAAAAGAAAGGAATTGCAGGCAGGTAATTTCACTCCATTGGCTCCTTCGGCATTCTAACTTGGCTGGCAGCTGCTGGATCTGAAATTAATTGGGATGTCCGTATATATTACTCTTAGTCTGTTGAGATATATAAATTCTCTCTGTATAATTTTTTATATCATTCTTTTGTCTTGAGATTTGACACTTGTGTATTTGTGTGTGTGTATATAGATATATATATGACTTGGTTCTTTTTTTCTTTAACTGTACCATCTTTTTCTTGAAGCTTCTTTTCCTTTTGGGATTGTTCTTGTTGATTGTTGAATACTGATATTGGTAGTAACCTGTTGAATTAGGATTATTACATAATGGAGAGTTTGGGATGGGATGATGCACAAGTTCTTACAAACACATCAGCTTTGTGGAATAGTCTACAACATGCATGGAGCAACCAAGAAAATCAAGAAAGCTGGATTGCTTCCCATTTGAATTCTTGTCCTTTCGGTGGCAAGAACATGGATTTTACAGAAGAAGACATCTTCAATCAAGTTCAGGACCAGGCTCATAAGACGCAAATACCTCAGCTGAATTCATGTTCTCAGAAAGTAAGTGAGCATTTATTCCGATTATAATATTTAACAGTCTTAGTAATAAATGTTGGGCTCTAACTCCGTATCTGTCATTAATTGCAGAACCAAGAGACTCCAAGATCAGTTGCCAATACAATACTAGCAAAATCAGGGGCTGCAGCAAGTTGGATAGATGCTTCGACTCGAGAATTATTCTCTTCTCCTTATGGCTCGACGACCGGTTTCGGCATAAATGATCATCAACCAAGAATCATCAACGGTTTACCAGATGGAAAGACGGGTGTTTCAACTGGATCTCTCGAGTCTCTTGATTGTTTACTCTCAGCAACTAATAGCAACACCGATACATCAGTTGAAGACGACGGGATTTCAGTAATCTTCTCCGACTGTAGAAACTTGTGGAATTTCGGTGCTAATAGCGGGGCGGCTTCATCAGGAGAATCAGAGAACAATGCTTCCATTGCAAGAAACAAAGAGATGCAATATCACTATCTCGATGAAACTGCATCTCAAAGCACTTGTTCAGATAAAAAAGGTTGTCAAAAGAGAAGCAATGATCAAACTGAGCTCCAAGTGGGTTGTTTTGATCTTCTGCAAAAAGATTCTTCCACGACACAAACTGGTTTCAGGCTGATCTCAGAGAACCCATCAAAGGCGAAGAGATTCAGATCAGATAGTTATAGAAGGCCCAGTTCATCGAACATCAATTTTCAGCAACCAAGTAGTTCATCAGTAACTTCTTCAGTAGAGGAGCCTGATCCTGAAGCGATTGCTCAGATGAAGGAGATGATATATAGAGCGGCTGCTTTTAGGCCAGTGAATCTAGGATTGGAAGTAGTGGAAAAGCCAAAGAGAAAGAATGTGAGAATATCAACTGATCCACAAACAGTGGCTGCCAGGCAAAGAAGGGAAAGGATAAGTGAGAGAATTAGGGTTTTACAAAGGCTGGTCCCAGGTGGGAGCAAGATGGACACTGCATCAATGCTTGATGAGGCTGCAAATTACCTCAAGTTCTTAAGGTCACAAGTCAAAGCACTAGAAAATCTTGGCCACAAACTTGAAGTGAATTCTCCTCCACCAACAAATATTGCTTTCTCTCCTTCCTTACCATTCACTAACCACCCATTTCATCCCATGCAACCAACTCACCTTTCATCACTCCGAAACCCTAATCATATTCACCACCCTCAAAGTTGAAAAGCTTGTTTAAGGATACTAAAAAAACCCAATATAAAACCCTAATAATGGTACTTGATCATGGTGTTTCATCATCATTTTCCATCTCCCAAATGGTTAAGAATCCAAAGCCCATTTTCTAGCCTAAAAAAAAGGTACAAAAAAGCTAATCCAAGACCCTTTTTACCATAATCTTTCATCATTAAAATTCCTGTGATCCATAGTCAAAAGCCTTTCACTAATGATAGATCCCCTAATTATCACCATCATGATGACTTGCACCTTCCGAGAGAGCACAAGGGAAAAGAGTTTTTGTTTTGTTTTGTGCAGTTTCCATTTCCTCTATTGTTTTTGCTACTTCCACTACAAGAAATTAACAAAGTGGAACCTGTAAACTTGATAGTGGAAATAGTAAAAACTGGAATGTAACTAGTTCAGTGTCATGGCTACTGCCTTTTTCTCATACAAAAAGGCATAGCAATTATAACAGCTATGATTAAGATCAAGGACCAGAAAGTGACTGCCATTTTAGTTTATTTTTTTTATAATATAGTTTGTTTAATGTATCCAATGCACTTAAAAGCTGATTTTTCTCGGAAATCATCATGCTATATTATAAAAATGTTGGTAATTTGTTAGCTAACCAATGTAAGAAACATTCTCTAAAGAGTTGAGGTCCAGTCAGTGGAGCTGTCTCCTATATTCAATCCAAAGCGTGCCCTTGAAAATCACCCATAAAACTCATTGCTTAGCACATGCTTATGCTTCTTTTTTGGCAGGCCTGGTTTCAATTTGTTATAAATTATAAGCTCAAAACCACCATCATTCCTGCAACTTCATCATACTAATGATATTGATCATGATGAAGGAGATGATGAGGTGGGTTTAAATCAATCATCATCTTTAATAAGTTTAGACATTTGGGTTATCGTTGGATTATGTTTTCCTCCCACAAGGGAATGGTGATGTCATTCGGGACAGCGGTCATTGGCCGGAAAAACATATAAATAAATGAGGAGTGATTTAGGGAAAAATAGAAGAGCAAGTTGTGATTGGATTGAACAAGTTATTGTACAGTTATTTGAATTTAATGAGTGGTTGGGGTTACATACTATATTTAGACATTCTGTTGTGAAAGGAACTCCCCAAATCTCTCTTCCTTGGGGGGGTTTTATTTTCTTTTATTTATTACATTCTACATATAAATATGAATATAAATATAAATACATACATATAATATGTATATTGCGGTGGGAAGTTGACAAAATGCAATGCAAAGGGGTCCCAAGTTTATAACCAATTTGCGTGTGTAGAATTCTGTGATGAAAGCTAATAATTATTTGTAGGCTTTCACAAGTGGGAAATTTGACTGCTTTCGGGATCAATAGTTGGGATATGGTTGTATCGTATTATTTGGGATGGCCGGCTGGCTGGCTACTGTGTTTCTCGTTGGCCGACTTGCTTGCGCCTAGCTCCATCCTCAAGCCATCTATCTTCATGACCAAAAACCCAAATCCAAGGAAAGTTCATTGACCGATGTTGTTGCAACTATCATAACTTCAATACAAATTAAATCCTTGAATTATTGATCTCCATCTACTCTCAAGTTTGTCAGTTGGCACAACATTGTTGACTTGATAATTACTTGCACAACTTCTTCCTTGCAAAATATTCAAAAGCTAATGTTTTACAAAAAGTATAATACACTATAAAGTCATTATTATTATGCTATAACTTTAAATAAAATTATACCCTTCATGTGAATATGTACATATGCTTACTCCTACACTTTATTACTTAATTAATGAGTTTTTATATATTGAATTATAAATTTTTTGATCATAAAAGCCCTACTAATCATGTTAAAGCATTATTATATAGTTTTCTAATAAATGAGAAATATTTCTCTTGTAAACTTGTAAGAAATTTAATTTAGTATGCAAAGTTATAGTAGAAATTTTATTGCATATTTTTCGCGATAATAATTATGTCCAATGTTCTCATTCTTGCATATTCGTAATACGTAAAAATGGAATAATTTGAATTTTTTAAAAAAGATTTATGAAAGTAATGGATTTTTAAAAGTTATATGCAAGAATAATATTTTTCAAGATTTAATAAATTTTTAATGTGGAATTAAAGAATGTTTGTACATATTTAATGCAAGTTTAATATGAAAATCTGTTGTTTTTATAAAAAAGTATTATTTTTATATAAAATTTAAAAAATTATTAGAGATAATTATAAAATAAAAACAAAATGTTATTTTTATAGCTATTCCTCTAAATTATTCATGCAAAGGTCACATTTTAATTCGGTAGTTTCCAAATTATAGTTAGACCCATCAATAGGTTGCAAGGCCCAGAAGCTCACTGCACATGTTTACAGACTCGCTCATCATAAATTAGGCCCATTATAGTCTTAGCCATGCATGTCCTGTCACCCACAAAGAAGCCCACAAACAAGTTATATTAACTAGTAATACTTGAATGAAGCTGAAACAATTGGCTTTTCTGGCACGGCAATCGGGAGTGGCAGTGTCAGGTTTGCAAGACATAGGCAGGGAAATGGTAACCAAATGTAAAAAAGTTTTCCTCTTGCAAATAAAGACCATATAGCAGGTTTCTGTGATCTAAATACTTCAGGAGAATGGCATATATCATCTTGGCTATGAATAGGAAGAGTCACAAATCACCAGGTTGGTGCTATCAGCATCCTTGCTTTCGTCGTTGCATTTCCTCAACTGAGGTTACTTAGTTTCAGGACATTCAACAGTTTCGAAGGGTGGGATATTGTGATGAAGAAGGTGATCACGACTATAAAACAAGAAGAAAGATACACATGCCAAAAATTGGTTTATAGAGATAAATAATATTGCTCGATGTATAGTAAGATGTTCGCTAGCTATCTATCTTGCCAGCGAACTTAGTCCAGCTGTCAGATTAACAGAGACCAGTTCGATCGCCCCGTCTGATCTGTATACTCGAGCTATCTCCATGGCCAAACATTGGTTAAGTTCCTTCACCACATGAATCATGATTGGCCTATGAACAGATGGTGAGGACACACAAGCCATTCCAAGTTCGACAGCTTTCCATGCTGAATCAATGTGAAAATCACCTTTTAGCCTTGAATCAACAATGCTGTTAATATCCCCTTTTCCAAGCAAAGATCTGACCCAATGAATTATATGAGTTTTCTCAGGATTGCTGGCGATAACAGGCTGCCTGGTTATTGTCGTCAAGAGAACGACTCCGAAGCTATAAACATCATGCCGCTCGATCAATTTGTTAGCGACGTAATACCTGCAAGGCCTCATCGGAAGAAGTTAGCCTAAATCAACCGGTGAATAGTGGCATCATTACATTAGCCATTGCTAGAAAGTATTGTTGTACTAGGAAGACAGCAACTAACTCTGGATCAAGGTATTCTGTGGCAGCATCTTCAGCTATCACGATTTTAGATAGCCCAAAATCAACTAATTTGGCACCGAAATTTTCATCCAATAAAATGTTTGTAGGTTTCAGGTTTCCATGGATGATCGGCGGCTTACAACCATTATGCAGAAACTCCAGTCCTGCAATTGAGATTTCAGATGTATCGATCCATTTGACGTAAAAGAAGAAAAAAGAAACAGAATAAGAACCATTCTGGCCGACCTTGGGCAACATCAATTGCTATATGAAGTCTCTCCTGCCAGCTCAATAAATTGTCGTCTGCAAATCCGCTCTCAGTTTCATCTCTTTTATATATAATGCTATTACAATAAACCCACACCAACAGAACCACGCCGCGCTAACAAGAACAAGAAATAAGCAGCATCATCAGTACCTGATAAAACGTCTCGGAGGTTTCCATTTGCCATGTACTCGTAGATGAGCCCTTTATTTGTATAGCCATAGCAAGTAGTCAAGTTTCTGTGATGAACTCTCGTCAAAAGTTTAGCCTGGAATTGAAGGATATATTTTTTATGACAGATTAACTTCTCAGATACGATCAGTAATACTTTACAGGTTGATGAATATGGAGAAAAACTAAACCTTGTTCGTTGTGTTGTTCATTTACTTACCTCAGCTAGGAACTGCTCGTATCCGTGCATGTATGGCGGTCTGAAAATCTTGATAGCTACTTGTATGTCATCGAAATAGCCATGATAAACTGTTCCAAATTTTCCATTACCAATAACCCTGTCTAAATTGTTGGTAATATTAAGAATTTCAGGGTATGCAAAATGACATTCCTTTAGCTCTGATGCTCCAAGATTTTCATTTACCGGCCCTGCACCTGTAATGCCGCAAGTTAATGCTACAATTCATTTTGTTTTCTGCATGGATGATCTCTTCAAGCTTTCCGAGAAAAACTAGGGATTACCGAACCTTGCTTTCTAATCTTCAGGCTACAATAGACCATTCCTGCAATTGACAAAACTATGCACACCGAACCGATTGTTGCAACCACTGGAACAATAACCTCGCCCTGGCATGAATTTGATGAGCAAATTTTGCGATTTTTGCCCACACTTGCATCATCAAATTGCGACATGTAAGATAAAGATGTTTTGGGAAGTACTAATGAGAACTTGAGAACGAATATTGATGTTAAAATTGATGATAAAACACTAACTTCAATACGAGCGTTCCGTTTTCTGATCTTTCATGAAGTCCTAGTGGGACTGGTCCTGAAAGCCTATTGCGAGACAGGTCTCTGTAAAGGAAGCTAGGTGTCATCTTCAATAATAATTCCAAGGAATACAATCTGAGTGTAAATCTATAGAACTTACAGGACCCTCAAAAATTGCAACTGAGACAGCAAGTCAGGCACCGGCCCTGTTAAGCTATTGTTTGATAAATCTCTGTGATTAATGAACAATTCATGTTCTTGTTAAACTTCAGATACGATTGAAGACAGATACTCCAGGATCAGGTTTGAAAAGTCTGAGACTAAGATACATACAGAAACTGTAACATCTTGAGATTCAATATATGAGAAGATATTGGCCCGGTCAATCCAGTTGAAGACAGGTTCCTGAATTTTACAAATAGTTTTCTCATAATATGGCTACTAGGATGGAAATTTTTGCAGGCTTAGGCAAAGGAAAAGAACTTACAGGGAAATGATTCCAGGGGGATTATGACCATCATAGCTGCAATTAAGACCATCCCACACGGAAATCACTGGTGCACATGGGTCTCCTTGCCAGTTCCTCTTCAGCCCATATGTTGCTTTGATATTCCAGATTGCCTCAACTGGTATTAAGAAGACAAACATTGAAACTAGTCACAGGAAGAATGAACATGTGCGAATAAATAGAACAGGACAGCAACTTAAGAGAACTAAGTACATACCATCTTGCTGATAGGTTTCTGATTGCAAGAAATCTTTTACGAAATAGATCTCGTAGGCATTGAGCAAGGGCAGAAGTGTTGAGTTATCTATTTTGGTGATTTTGACGATATTGCTTGTGGAATTTATGCTTTTTATGTTATCTACTGTATCCGTCTGCAAGTATTTAGGACTAAAAGCTTCCAACCATATTTCATTATTCACAGAAATATTAAATTTTCTGTACTGGTTAGTCTTAAGCTCCTGGATTTCTGCGAAGTGCAAGTAGATATAAAATCTAGACTTGGGATTATCACGTGACCATCGTATAAACAAATATGAATAGCTATCATTGATTAGGGTCATGGCTGTTTCCATGACAACAGATGGTACTTGGAACTTGTTCAAACTAGATGGCCCAACAGTAGAGTTGGTACTCAAAATTTTCAAGGTCCGAGGGTTAGAAGGTAACCAGATGCGGTCATATATATCGTGTGGGAACCTGCGTGGATAATCCTGGATCAGAAAACCCTGCATAAGCCAAGAAACAGAACACTCGAAAGAAAATGGCTAACCTGATCGCTGGAGCACTAGTCAAACCAAGATAGTACCTGTCAAAGTTTGCCAACGATCCAGATTCATTTATTACATAAATGTCATTATTCAAAGGCCTCAACTCCAAAACTGAAATGAAAGGCGTTCCAAAGCCTGTATTCACCAGACAAATGTCTATATAATCTGATGTTGGAACATGTATTAGCTCAGAAGTAAATATACTGGATGCATCATCTAATATCACTGTCTCCCACCAGTTGACTCCCAGATACAAATCAAATTTGGGGATATCGCCTTTTTTGTCGTAGTTCCCATACATAAAACGAGCTCTGATCAAGTGCTTGTTATCCTTTCCTTGGGTGGCATTTAGGGTGTAACAGCTTTTTGTTCCTTCTGGGAAGCTCCGGAGATGCGAATACTGCTTGTCTACGCTCTTAGTATTGATATCTGATGATATCTGTTCATTTACACCGGTGTGAATGAAGGATGCATCTGAAACATAGTCGATTCCTGTTGTCTCATCAACGTAGCTAGAACCATCTGCTATACCACAGTCTATGCTGATGAAACCTGGAAGAAAAAAAGAAATTGTTCATATGGAAGGTTCGTCTCCAGCTTGGTGACAAAATAAAAGGATTCAAAGTTCTGAGGTTTGGGAAACCTGATTGATCTTGAGCAAGAACCAGCTCTGTGAGAAGAAAAGCACTATATGAAATTGCAGAAAGTAGGAAAAACCTGTCCATGTGCAATGGACTATTATTCAATTTCAACAGGCTCTCCAAATTCTAAATGGTAAAGAATTTACAACTTTCAAGGCAGCAATATAAACATGGAGGCATGCCAGAGTGAAAAATTTGAGTTAACCAATTGTAGTGTAATTCATTAAACCTCAGGAATTTAAAATAATGAACCCACTATTATTAGCCTCGATGAACTCTTGACAATGAAAAAAGGCATAGACTTTCCTCTGCAAAAAAAGAGCAAAAGCATAAACTTTTGAGTTGATTGTTTCAACGTCACTCTACTTGCTAATCTTTTATTGCTCAACCTGGTAAAAAATTCTTTTAATCATCAGTACCGACTTAATTTCAACTTAGATGTATCTTTCGTATCCGTCAGCAACAACTACGATAACATCCAAATTAGGGTTTTTGGTTCAATAAAGTTTGACCGTTCTGAATGATTTATATGAAATTGAAATTAGATGGTAATATGCCTCACCTGAAAGTAATCAATGAGATCTGAACACTTGCTGTTTGAATTTGGTTGCGACCTTTTATCGAACATGTTACTTGCGAGTGAAATCCGCTACGATCGAAGTCGTCTACGTGTTTCAGCCTCTAATGGTGTGTTCATTTTATCTCATCATCTAGCACATTGCACGCAAATGATCTCTGAAATGCTATAGCTTAGCTCTGCCAGGAACTCCTTGAAGATGATCTATATTAATTTCAAGCAAAAATAATTGAAGTTGAAATAGCTTCAAATTGTCTACATCATCTATCAATTTTCAATCTGCTTATTGCAATTCTTTCGGCTAACACATCAGTAGATTTATTTGTCATGCCAAGAAATTAACTGATAAGATCATCAGGAGTAAGACTATCTTGCAACAGGAGCTGAATCCAAGTATGCATTAACTGTCATCAACTCGATTGATGAAATGTATGATTCAGTACTTGGCTCTTCTCTGATTCGAGCCATTTCAATATTCTATTACCACTTGAGTCATTGTTGGTCTCCTGGCAGAAGTTGTAGACACGCATGCCATTGCTAGCTCTACAAATTTCCATGCAGAATTTGTTGGAGCGGGCCCACGATCTAGATGCAGATGCGCTTAATTGATGGGCCGGAAGAGTCAGGCGGGCTCTTTATGCATGCGGGTCAGAAAGAGGAGATAAAGGCCTATGTCCACCAAAATACCATTTGGCATTTTAATTTGCGATGTTTTTGACTTATACTGTTTGGTTGGCTTCTCCGACTTTTTTGACTTATATGCATCTGCTCTCCTTCTCTTTTCCACTATATCTTTCCCTGCACAGTTGCTATTTGGTTGGCTTCTCCAGCGTTTTTGACTTATATGGGCTTTTTCCTACATCTTTTTTTATCGAATTTTCAAATCAGACCAGAAAGCTTATTGAGCTCTAATATCATGGACTGGATTTTTAAATCGGACCGGAAAGCCCATTGAGCTCTAATATCACTATTGAAGCGTGAACTTGCCCTTAGCGTTTGGCCCAAATTGATGGGTCGGAAGAGGCAGGGGAACTCTTTACGCGTGCAAGCTGGAAAGAGAAGATAAGACCTATGTCTACCAAAATGCCATTTAGCATTTTAATTTGTGGCCTTTTTGATTTATATGCATCTCCTCTCCCTCTCTTTTCCACAATGTGGGATTCTTTTCTTTCCCCACATAGCTGGTGCCTTCTTTTTTTTTTCTTTCAACAGAATTAACCTCAATATCTCCGTTTAATCTTGGATCAACTATACTATGAATGTCACCATTTTCAAGCATGGAGCTAATCCAGGCTAATGTGAGACTTGTCATACTATCTTTAGCTATCACAGGTCTTCCTGTAACAATCTCTATAAGAACAACTCCAAAGCTAAACACATCGCTTTTGTCTGTTAGCCAGCTGGTTACATAATACCTGCGATCCAAACCGATTGGTGAATTCATATAACAAATCTCAACTGAAATTTCAAAGCACTAAATCTTTTTTTTTTTGGGTTATGGGTTTCAGGTTGTATTCTGAACAGTGCTTTCTCGGGGTCAAGGTAGCCAGGGGTGCCAGCAACAACAGTTAATACATGCGTGATACCCTCGACTGAGAAAACTCTTGACAGGCCAAAATCAGCTAGTTTTGCTTGGAATTTATCATTTAACAAAATGTTGGCTGTCTTCACACCTCTATGCACAATTTATGGTTACAACCATTGTGCAGATATTCCAATCCTAAATTGCAAATTCGATAACATATTGCCGATTAATTGACCGTTAAAAAGGGTTCACATGGGCAGAGAATGATTTCAGAGCCAGCTAACCTTGTGCTGCTTCGACTGCTATTCCAAGTCTTGTCTTCCAACTTAAGGTGTTGAGATTGATATCTGCAAAACCAGAGAATAGGAACCTGTCTGCATTAGATCGTTGAGTAGCTTTGCTTGATTATCAGGGAAAAAAAACCAAAGTTGCCCTTTTAGAACAAACTCGAGAGATAATGTTCTAAGTTTTCATTAGACATGTACTCGTCTATAAGGCCCAAACGGGAGCCTTCATTGCAATACTCAACAAGGGTTGTCAAGTTCCTGTGATGAACTCTCAAAAGAAGCTTAACCTGATGGAATTGCAATGTTTATAACAGATTAGTACATACAACTGCTGTTTAAAACACTTTCTAACCTTTGGAATCAAGTTGCTATGACGATAAAATAGTGAATCTGTCAACAGAACTGACCTCTAATGGCTAGTAAATGATATTTCAAAAGTATATTTCTTTAACATGTACAAAAAGGATGCCAAGCAGATTGCAAGACAGATGTAATGAAGTATAGAAGTTAAGCAGTTACCTCTGCCCGGAACTCCTTGTACCCTTGAACTGATGATTGGGAAAGAATCTTTACGGTTAGTTGAGTGTCATCATCCATGGTTCCATGGTAGACTGTTCCAAATCCTCCTTTACCAAGAATTTTTTGGAAGTTATTTGTGATACTGAGAACTTTAGAATATGTGAACTATTGTTTCTTCAACTCCATTTGCTCATCCTTTGTTTCATGTCTGATGTTGGATTGTGAACGTGCTGAGAAATATCACAAAATGACTACTGATATAGCTGCCAAGATGATGAATGAAGCGATGATGCCACCACTGGAACGACAATACTTTTCTTCTTTTTCTTGCATGATAGTGATGGACAGAGTTCTGGATTTCTGCTAACACTTAAATTGACAAAAAAAAGGTAACATTAAATGTAATTTGAACTTGCAATTAAATGCTGTAATAAGTGTTCCTTATGTTAGCTTTTGAATAAAAATTCCAGTCTGAATTTTTTACATGCTTCTTTACAAGTAGAAGCAATTTGAATTCATCGAACATACCTTAGCAATAAAGAACCATTTTGTGATCTTTCGAAGAGATAAACAGGAATTGTACCTGTGAGCTTGTTTCCTTTCAAGTTTCTGCAGTAAAATATCGATATCTATACTTTTCGCAAGGCATTATACTCGTCATGGAGTTCTGCATTCATCTTTGCTCTTGATCATAAAAAAGAAAAAAACTTACAGGAGTTTCAATGTCGATATTTGAGATAGAAAATCAGGCACTGGTCCTGACAAGCTATTGTTTGATAAGTCCTTGACATTGTAATTATGATATTTTGATTATTAATGGTCATTGCAAAAATATATAAGAAATGTACATGAGTTATCAGTTGAAAATATACGTGCTAATAGATGTGATGTTCGCTGGCAATAACATTACCATTACCGGCATCTTGGTTTATTTGTGATTGTGGGAGGTCAACAATGGAATAGATTTCAATCTCATTATGGAGGGCTGACAAGGTCGAATGTCCTATTTTAAACAGGGAGATGAGGATATTGTCCTCTGGTGGGAACTCGACCATACACAATGCTCGATGATAAATAATTTGGAATGACAGGGCCAAACTAGAAGGTTCCGTTCACAGAAATAATGAGTCAACGAGATTTGTTAGCTTGAAGCTTTATGATTTTAGCAAAGTGCATGTAGACATAGAGCTGTAAACTTGTATCCTCAGTGTCTATGAAGAATCCCATGTCTTCACTAGCATTGGTTGGTGTTAGGAATAGCTAAATAAAATACGCACAAGCATACAACAATCAAAGCAAAGAAAGAATGAAGAAAAATACAAGAATTTACGAGGTTCAGAATGAAGTGCAATGAGACTTTGAAATGGAACTTCTATTGTTTGGTACTTCAACTTAGATGTTTAGATTACTTAGTTGTTTAGTTAAGTCATGTGACTATGTACTTTTATTGTTAATGATTATATGGTAGGTATTTAGGAAATGTAATCACTGTCAAAGCCAGCTCTTAATGATGGAAATGTAAGCTTTACTTATTGTACAAGCAATTGTAAGCTGCTATATTATGCAGCATTTAGAATGAAATGAATTAAGCTTTTGTCAAATACATTGTATGTTCTTGTTCTTCTACTTCTTCAAAACTTAACAAATGGTATCAGAGCTGTAAGCTCTTAAAGGGACCTGAAAACTCAAGTGAAATTATTTTTACTTGATCAAAACCTACAATAGCCAAATCCTTGCAAAATATATCAGCATGGCTTCTTCTTCTTCTTCTTCTTCACCAGTATCTATTCCTTTATTCAAGGGGGAGAATTATTAAGTCTGGGAAGTTAAAATGAAAGCCTATCTAAGATCCCTTGCATTGTGGCAGTTGTAGAGGAAGATCAAGATCTAATGCCACTTGGAAACAACCCGATAGTTAACCAAATTTGGATGTTTGAAGAACAATCAACTAAGAAAGACAAGGCTTTGATAGTGCTTCATGCTGGTGTTGTAGATCATATCTTTACAAGTATAATGGCATTCAAAACTTCTAAAGAAATCTGGGATTACTTAAAGATAAAAAATGAAGGGAGTGAAAGAGTCAAGACAATAAGGATAATTACTCTGAAATGTGAGCTGGCCAACATGAAGATGAAGAATTCTGAGAACATCAAGGAATATATGGTAAGAGTTCTTGACGTTGTAAATAGAATACGTTTAACTAGTACAGAAGTAGATCAAAGCAACATTGTGGAAAAGATCCTGATTAGCATTCTTGAGAAGTTTGAGTCAAAAATTTCAGCCATTGAAGAAGCACATGATATTACCAAACTTTCTGTGGTTGACCTGATAAGTAAGCTCCATGTCCAGGAGCAGCGTTCTTCCATTAGAACTGAAGAGAAAATAGAAGGAGCATTTCCAGCAAGGTTGAGTTTCAAACCAACGAACTCAAGGATTTCCAGTAATTATGATCATAGACATCAGTTGAAGGGAAAGTTCCCTCCTTGTTCTCATTGTAACAAGACCAATCATCCTGAAAGCAAATGCTCAAAGATTGCAAAATGCACCAACTGTAATAAGATTGGTCATATCAGGAAATTTTACAGAAGAAGACCTCAAAGAGTGTCACCATCTCTACAACAATAATCAAAATCCATTGAGAATGAGTAGCAAGCACTTACAGCTGAAGGAGACCTTGTAGAAGAGAATTTATACATGGTTCTAAGAGGAGTGTCTGGTTTGAAGAAGTAGTGGTTACTTGACAGTGGATGCAATAACCATGTGACTGCTGATTCATCTCTATTTAGCCGAGTTGATTCAACTTTTAGCACTTCGATCAGACTTGGAAATGGAGAAATTCTAAGGGCAATTGGAAGAGGAACCATCCAAGTTCCTTCAGAGGCTGGAATCCAACATATCTCTAATGTTCTACTTGTGCCTGGCTTGGATCATAACTTACTAAGTGTTGGTCAACTAATGAAGTGTGGATATATTCTGTTGTTTGCAAAAGATTCATGTGTAATTACAAGCTCGAATGGTGATTTTCTGATATCAGTACCAAGACTTAACAACAGCTTCCTTATTGATCTCTGTTCCACTTCATCATTTGCATGTCAAGCTTCCACAGATCTGACTTGGACTATGCACAAACGATTTGGTCATGCAAACTTGAAGTCACTAAAGCTGCTGTCTGAACATAAGCTAGTGCTAGACATGCCTGCTATTGGAATCACTAGTGAAGTATGTGAGAGTTGTCAAATGGGAAAGATGCATAAAAAGCCATTTCCCACTCATTCATCATGGAGAGCTACTGAGAAGCTTGGCCTGGTGCATTCTGATATCTGTGGTCCATTAGATAAACCCTCTTTGAATCAAAACAGGTATTTTATCCTGTTTATTGATGAAAAATTGAGAATGACATGGGTTTACTTTTTAACATACAAGTCTCAAGCCTTAGAAGTGTTCAAGAAATTTAAGACACTTGTGGAAAATCAAAGTGGCTATTTGATCAAGGCTTTGAGGACTGATAATGGGGCTGAGTATACTTCTAAGGAGTTTGTGACATTTTGTGAACAACATGGCATCTATCATCAACTAATTGTTCCATACTCACCCCAACAAAATGGAGTATGTGAAAGGAAGAATAGAACATTGCTAAACATGGCCAAGAGCATGATGTAAGAGAAGAAACTTCCAATTGAATTATGGGGAGAAGCTGTCAACACCGCTATCTTCTTGCAAAATTGGCTTCCAATAGTAGCTGTTAAAGGAAGAACACCTTTTGAAGCTTGGACTGATTGTAAGCCAAGTGTGAAGCACTTGAAGATCTTTGGCTCAATATGCTACTTACACATTCCAGATGTAAAGAGAACAAAGCTAGCAGCAAAGGCAAAGAAGGGCATTTTTGTCACGCCCAGCCCATACCTGGAGTAACATGCTCCCGTAGCATACACAATGACCTCCCGTATGGAAAACCACTGTATACACTACAAGGGATACCTGTACACATATAAATAGACATCGTATGGGGACAACAGATAATGTGGCGGTGAAATCAGTAAACAGAACCAATCATAACCCTGGATAACAACATACATTCAATTGAATGGGCATGTCTATAAACAAGTATATTCATTAATATACAAAGGTTCTGATTACAATAACCGTACAAACCACCACCAAACTACAAATACATTACTGCCTCTCTCATATATACAAGCTACAACACGAGGCTACAAAAAGAAAATATGCTCGCTGTTGAATCCGCCTCTCCGCTGACGTTAGCAATCACTGCTCTGGGCCTTCTACCGTAGGCTCGGAACCTGCGTTCATCAATTGATAAATGCTGAGTCGAAGACTCAATGGCACTAGCTATCATACACGCATAAAATATAGACAAACATGTCAAGTAACAGGCAATACGATGCAATGCTATGTTGTCCCGTTTTCTTTTCCTGTTTTGTACTCTCTTCCCTCTTTCCTTTTTCCCTTATTGTGCATAATATATTTCCATACTGGATCCCTACGTACCGGTACTCAACTCCCGAAGGAGGACAACTGTAATCTTGGCCCGTAGGCCCTTTTATTATGCCTATGTCTCGAGACTCAACTCCCGTAGGAGGAAATATTATATATGATTCCATTATGGAATCCTGTAATATATGATCCAGCATGCCTTTCCTCATTTTCTCTCGCTCTGTTAAGCATTCATACTCCCGAATGTCATGAATATGCTAACATATGAGAGTATCAAATGGAATCTCAAGCAAGAATCATGAAACTCAACAGATAACAAGCTCATAGCATCAAAGAATAAGCAAATACGGGAATTCAATCCCCAATCATCCAGTACTAAGCCATACTTGGCTTAAAAGCAATCAAAGAAGCAAAGAACAATTAATACTCAACGATACTAACTAGCACGAACCTGGTAAAAGTAAAGCTGCTAAGGTCTGATCACGTCTCTAAGCTTCTAACCTTGTGAAACCAACTCCGTTTTGCTTAATTCTCTGAGGAAAAATGAGCTCTAGGGTTTAGGGACGTAGGGAAAGGGTTTAGAAGAAAGAAACTAAAGATAAGTCAAAGAAAAGTCTAAGTTTATCCTTTTAAAAATGGTATTTTAAGTCGTGTACGGCCGTACCAAATACCCGTACACCCGTACCAACCGAAAAACCCTGATGGACTGATTTTCCTGCGAGTTGTCGTACGCCCGTACCACATTTGGTACGCCCGTACGACCCTAAAGTTACTGACAAACCTAAATTCTTGTGAGTTGACGTACAGCCGTACAACCCTCTGGTACGCCCGTACGACCTCCAGGACCTCAATTCCCCTGTTCCCTCAAGCTTGGTATGCCTGTACGGCTATCCGTACGCCCGTACCGCATGCCTAAAATCAGGACATGCCTCAATTGAAGCCCCTAACTCTCCCAAAACCTGTAAAACGCACTCCAAAACCAATCCTAACACATCAACATCACTGTCCCTCA
Organism: Dalechampia spathulata; assembly: GCA_948192965.1. Classification (NCBI taxonomy): domain Eukaryota; kingdom Viridiplantae; phylum Streptophyta; class Magnoliopsida; order Malpighiales; family Euphorbiaceae; genus Dalechampia; species Dalechampia spathulata. The sequence goes on from CANYBF010096865.1 coordinate 42,813, forward strand.
TCCAACCGAGAAGTCACACTTCCCAATAAGGCAACAGTGTCACATCATACCATCACAAATA
>CANYBF010096895.1:0-13684 GCA_948192965.1 Dalechampia spathulata
AGTAAGTCCCGTGTGAGCCGTGTGAGGCGTTTAGGGCAGTGAGAGCAGTGGCCGCTACCAAAGTGCAGATTAATTATATTAACATTAATTATTAAAAATGGAACCTTTTTTATGTAAATCCTCTAGCATGGCAAGATCAGAATCTGAATCATCAGAAATTAAAAGGGTAATAAATAAAAATGAAGTTGTATTGGAAGATTTTAATAAAGCAATTGACGATTGGAACATACCTAAAATGGATAAAAAACAGATATATAAAATACCTAAGATAGATTTATTAAAATCAGATTATATTATAAAGGTAGAAGAAAGAGATGTTCAATTAAGTAAACCCTATGAAAGGATAGAACTATTATCACCTAAAACGATAGAACATCATAAAAATAAAAAATATAAGTATATTCATATTGGATTAATACAAGTAGGAATAAAACCATTAACAAGAGAAGGATTAAATACAAGTATTTTGGCAGTTATAAGAAATGCAAGATTTGTAAATTTTCAAGATTCATTATTAGGTTCTATAGAAACAAGTTTAAGTGAAAGACCTATTTCATTTGAAGTATATCCAGATATGACGATTTCATTAAATGATTTAAATATATTAAAAAGTATGATCTTAGAAGTTAAAACCCATATATACTAAGACTATATATATATATATATATATATCAATATATAGTGGATGGTAATATAAAGAGAGGAGAGAAGAGGAGAAAAGCAAAATGTATGTGAAAGTCAAGGCAATGGATCTTATATTTCCTTAAGATTTGCTTGTTATAGGCATTTAGAATGGTGTTATGTGAGGGAGGTGGAGAGTTTCATATACATATTAAGAGCTATTGTCGTGAGGGAAGGAGTCATGGTGCATGGAGGAGAATTCAATCCACCAAAGAAGAAATTGAAGAAGGTTAAACTAAGAAGGTACAGTTTTGTGCATAAGCAAATAGTAACTAAACTATTAGTTTGATTTGAGATAGAAATTTTCTAGATTAAATAAATGATTTAAACACCTAGAATGTAATACAGTATATCATAGGAAGGTCTGATTAAAGGAACTATTACTTGTTAGTATAGATAATTAAATTAATGTTTGATTAATAAGAAAGAAGGCCTAACTAAAAGATGAGGTTACTATTTATTCTTTAATTAATATCTGTATGTGTATATATTCTATAATATGGGATATGATATATGAGGATGTTTTATAAAAGGTTGACCATTGCATGACCATCTGATATATGTGACTTAGAACAGCTTTTTTTAATGACATCTTTAAGTTCTCCAGTTTTTATTCCTATGTTTTCTAGTGAAAACTACCAAGTTTGGGTGGTGAAGAAGAAATAATATCTTAAATCTTTGGGTTTGTAGGAAGTTATTTCTAAAGGCAAGGCTCCTTCTCCACTTAGAGCTAATTCGATTATCATATAGATTCAGATATATGAAAAGCATATATTCAAGAAAGATAAAGCTTTGATAATTTTATGCGTAGGTGTTGCTGATAGTATTTTCACAAACATTATGGCTTTTAAAACAGGCAAAGAAGTTTAGGACTATCTTAAAGAAGAGAATGATAGGAGTGAAAGAGTCTAATCAGTAAGGTTAATTACCCTTAAAGGGGAATTTACCAACTTGAAGATGAAAGATTCAGATATACTAAAGGAGTATACTTCAAAGGTGTTGGATATTATTAATCAGATGAAACTAGCTAGTGATAAAGTTAAGGCCAAAATTATCGAGAAAATTCTGATTAGTTTATTGGATAAGTTCAAGGCCAAAATTTCAACCATCAAAGAAGCTCATGACTAATTGTTGCTAATTTAATTAGCAAACTTTATGTGCAAGAGCATAGGTTTAACATGAGGGCTATTGAAGATAAGGTTTAAGGGGCATTTCAAGTGAAATAAATTTCAAAGTCTAGAAATAGAAAAGTTGATAGTAGCAATAATAAGGGAAAACATCAAGGAAGAGGGAAGTTTCCTCCTTGTAGTCAATGCTAGAAAACAAATCATCCTGAAACTAAATTTTGGAAGAATATACAATGTCATTTTTATAAAAGATCAAGACATATCAGTAAATACTACAAAAGGAAACAACAAAGCCAACAGCAGAAGATACAAATACAACCTTCATAGGTAGATTTAAAATAGCAAGCTAATCACACAGAGGAAAGCAATAGGGAAGAACATTTATTTATCACTCATTCAACAAAAGTAAAACCGAAGCATGATGGATGGCTTTTGGATAGCAGGTGTACAAATCATATGATAGCAAATGCTCATATTTTCTATAGATTTAATCCTTCATGTAACTCAACAACCAAACTTGGTAATGGAGATCTTATTCAAGCTACTAGTAAAGGTGCAATTTTAATTCTAACTGAGAATGGAATTTGCATAATGTATTACTTGTACCTGGACTAGACCAAAGTTTGCTAAGTGTAGGTCAACTCATGCAAAATGGATACACGTTATCATTTATTGATAAATCATGTATAATTATTGATAGAAATGGTGGTATGCTAGTTGTAATGTCAATGATAAACAATAGTTTTATCATTAATCTAAATGCATTAACCTTATTTTCTTATAAAAATATTATTAATTTGGTTGATTCACAAAAGGTATAGGCATGCTAACTTTAGATCATTGAGAATCTTGAGTGAAAAAGAGTTGGTGAAGGATCTGCCTATTATCAAAAATTATGATGGTGTATATGAATGCCAAGTGGAGAGTTAAAGAAAAACTCTCTTTGGTGCATTTAGACATTTATGGGGCTATGCAAACTACTTCCTTGAACCAAAATAGATACTTTTCTATTTATATATGATTTTTGAAGGATGACTTAGATCTATTTTCTTAAAGTCAAGTCTCAAGCTCTTGAGATATTTTGAAAGTTCAAGTATTTGGTGGAAAATCAAAGTGGATAGCATATCAAAATGCTATAGATAGACAACAAAGCTTAATACTTTATAAGAATTCACTAAATTCTATGAAGAGCATGAAATTCTACACCAACTTACTGTTCCATACTTGCCCCAACAAAATGGGATATATGAAAGAAAAAATCAAACATTACTTAATATGATGAGATGCATGCTTCATGAGAAAGAGCTGCTAAAATAGTTTTAAGGAGAAGCTGCAAACTCTTCTACTTTTCTATAGAATCAATTACTAATAGCTGTAATTGAAGGCATGACATCATATGAAGCTTGGATAAGCTTTAAGCCAAGTGCTAAGTATCTAAAAACTTTTAGGTCAGTTTGCTATATTCATGTGCCAGATGTAAGCATGATAAATTGACTTCCACAGCAAGAACTAGTCTATTTCTTGGTTACAACATTGAATCAAAAGGCTTTAGAGCCTTTGATTTAGAGTGGGAGAAAGTTGTAATCAGCAGAAACTTAAAGGTTGATGAATCTACTAATTGGATTTAAGAAAAGCAAGTTGTAAAAGGAGTTTTCATCTATTGAAACTGCTAGTTATGAAAATTTAATTGATAAGGATACTCCTCAAGATATGGACTCTCATACTTTCTGAACTCATAATTTAACTAATATTTATACTAATTGTAATATTGGTACTACAGATCCTATTTATTACTCTAATGCTTTTGAAAATGTTATTTGGTTAAATGTTATGAGGGAAGAACTTACACTTATCCAAAGGAATCAAACATGGAGTTTTATTAAGAGACCACAAGATAAGAAGGTTATTAGAGTCAAATAGGTATTTTATACAAATATGAATGCATATAGATCTTTGCATAAACATAAAGCATGAATTGTTGTAAAGGGATATTCACAAGTGCTTAGTATTGATTTTAGTGATACATTCATACTCATTGCTAAGTTAAATACAATTAAACTACTCATTACATTTATTGCCTAGTTTAATTTTGATAGCTTTCATTTCGATGTGAAATTTGCATTTTTGAATGGTGTTCTGAATGAGGAAATTTTTGTGAAGCAACCTAAAGGTTTCAATGTTGATGATAACAAGGTGTATAAACTGCACAAGGCCCTTTATGGCTTGAAACAAGCACTAAGGGCATGGAATTATAGAATTGATGCTTTTTTATGAAATTTAGGTTATAGGAGGAGATTAAATGATACTACTTTACATCTAAAAGATGATTGTATTCATGAATTACTCACAACTACTATGTATGTCGATGATCTTATGGTCATTGGAAAAAGAACTGAAGATGTTATTAAGTTCAAAGAGTTGTTGTGTAGGGAATTTGACATGACTGATCTTGGGAAAATGAAATATTTTCTAGAATTGGAAATCTTGTAAACTGATGGAGGAATATTCATGTCATAAAAGGTTATGTAAGAAATCTATTAAAGAAATTTGCAATGGAGCAAAGTAAGGTTATTAGCACTCTACTTGTTGTAAATGAGGAATTCTCAAAAAATGATGGTGAAAAATCAATTGATAAAACTGGTAATAGAAGCTTAATCAGTAGTTTTTTATGATATCAAATCTTTAGTTTATTACACATTCTCAAATTTTTTATAATAGTAAATCTACCACAACAATGGTAAAGAATCCAATTTTCATGGAAAAACTAAGCATATAAAGGTAAAATATCATTTCTTTAAAGAAGTAGAAGCTGAGAAAGAAGTTAGTTTGGTTTATTAAAAATCAAAATAACGAATTACAGATATAATGACTAAAGCTCTACAAAAAGGGAAGTTTAAGAATTTCAGAGACAAGCTTGGAAGTATCAAGGTAAAATCTTAAGGAGAAGATTTGATCGATTATTAAGACTTTACAATGGTACTTTTGATTTGGTTAAAGTTTGGTTTAGTTTAAGTAAAGTTCCATTACTTTAATTATAATCATTGAAAGCATGTGTGTTACGTGTACTAATATTGTCAAAAAGCTAAAGTATGGTCTTTTATACTTTTGATTTTGATAGAAGCTTAATGTCAAAGCTTACTATTGTATAACTATACTACTACTATAAAAAGAAGTTTGTATTATTAATGAATTATGGTTTTTACTCCATTCTCTCTTTCTTAAATACTATCAATTATAACAATTACCATATACTCTCTGATTTTCTCCTTGAGCAAGTCAATAGCAAATTCCTCTTTATCATCATTTACCCCCTCATCTTTTATATCAATAGTATCATTAACTTTATGAAAATCATTCATAACACTATGACAATCATTTTCAACCCAACATTTGATAAAAAATTTTAACCAATTAGCTTCAACCTAGATTCACCTTGTCATCTATTATTAAAAGAATTTGATGAATCCAACAACCATTCATTAGTTGAAAATGCTTTATTGTGTTAATAATGCCATATCTAAAATCTTTCATTTGGTTCATTCATACATTTTTATTTAGAACAAAATAATAAATGTGAAGAACAACTATTAAAACTAAAATGTGAAGAAAAACTATTAAAACTAACTATAATGAACCTTAAGAGAAAAAGAAGAATAATTTTAAAAAGAATTATTTATATTAATGGTGGTGTATATTTTAGATACAAAAAATTTCTCTATTATAAATTGATTAATAGTAGAAAAACTGCTACTTTTGCCCATTGGTAATCCCTATTTCATAGTACATTAATCATGAAAAAGCTATAACGTAAATTCAACTTTTATAAAGTGTTAAATTGCCATATTAATAGACTTAAGGCTAATAACAGCTCTTAGAATTTTACAAATAAAGCAAACTAATCTATCACTCCAGCATTTTCCTCCTTGAAATTACAAGCTAAAACTCTAAAAGATTACTTCAAAAAATCAACCCTTGCTCTTGGCAAAGACTTAGCAAGCAAATTACAAGTTGTAAGTTGCAATATAGTGTTGCAATATTCTACCTTGACCTGCCCACTTTTTTCAACCTCTCTTACAACATGGAACTTGACATTTATATGCTTGGATTGACCATGTTGCATAGGGTTCTCAACCATAGCAATTGCAAATATGTTGTCATAAAATATCATAGTTTCCTTGTTTTATTCCAATCTAATGTCTTTTAATATCTTCTACAACCAAATAGCATGGTTTACTACTCTTACTAATGCAATGTATTCTACTTCAGTTGACGATTGTGCAACCAACTACTGCTTCTTGGAACTCTAGCAAAATGCACCTAAGCCAACTGAAAAATTAATCTTGAGGTGCTCTTCATGTCATCAATGTTGTCTACATAGTCACTATCCTCCAATTTAACTTCCTTCCCTTTCTCATATAAAATTCCGTCTTTGAAGGTCCCTTTGATATACTTTAAGCATACTTCCTTTAATTGATCATGATCCTTTGCTAATTTTGACATACTTCCATTCCCAAAAAGTAGTTTATCAAGCCTACATCACATTTCAAACTTCTTTTGCATAATAAGTTTGAAATCTAATATTTCTTCATGCTTGCACCTATAACTAACATATCATTAACATATATTGAAACTATAAGCTGAATTTGACCTTCAAGATGCTTTAATGCAAGGTTGCTTTACTATCACTCCTCCTAAATACATTCTAGATTAAATAGGAGCTAATCTTATCATACTAGGCCTGAAGAGCCTATTTTAACCTATATAGAGCCTTCCTAAGCATGTACACCTTGTCCTCCTTTTAACGAACTTCAAAGCCCTTAGGTTGCTACATAAAATTTCTTCTTACAACTCACCATTTAGGAAAACTTTTGCTAATTTATAGGTGATATCTTTAATGTTAGTTTAAGAGGTGTAACAATTAAATGCTCTGCTTTAATTCTAGTCAAATGGTAGTATATTTGCATATTTGCAAGTGAAGTCAATGTTGGTTGATCAGATAAAAGAAGCAATAATAAATTATGAAGAGTATCAAAAGCAAAAGCTTAAGATATAGGTTGATGAACAAATATAATATTCTATTGATTTTGATGGATAATTATAGTATAAAAATAGGAAGTATGTACTTGTTAGTGAATAGTTAAAGAGATAAATATTTTAGGAAGCCCATGATTCATTATATTCTTATCATTCAAGTAGTATGAAAATGCATAAAAATCTAAAACAATGTTACTCATGGATAGGAATGAAGAAAGATATTGTAGAATATATTACTTAATGTTTGACTTGTCAACAAGTGAAAGCAGAACGTCAAGTACCAACAAGATTACTTAATCCACTACCTATACTAGAGTGGAAATGGGAATGAGTTACTCTGGATTTTGTAATAGGGTTACCATTGACATAAAGGAAACATGATATAATTTGGGTAATAGTAGATATATTAACAAAGTTGGCACATTTCTTACCTATACAAATGGATTATAGATTAGAATAGCTAGTAAAACTTTACATATAGGAGATTTTTAGATTACACAGAGTTCCAATATCCATAATGTCAAACAAGGATTCTCAGTTTACTTCAAGATTTTAAGGAAGTTTCTAGAGAGCCTTAGGGACCAAAGTGTACTTCAATCCAGCTTTTCATTTATAGATAGATGGTCAATCTAAAAGAGTTATTTAGATATTAGAAGATATGCTTCAAGCATGTATCCTTGAATGGAAGATAACTAGGGTAGGTATCTACCATTAATGGAGTTCAAATATAACAACAATTATCAATCCAATATATAAATAGCTCCATATGAAGTACTATGATATAATTAAGACCATGGAGATTACAATCATATAATCAAAACTTCAAAGTCAACCATGGCATCAATTGGAAGCATTTTAAATGAAGGTTCAAATTTACAATTAATAAATCCAATGGATTGAATCTAATAAAGTCAAACTTACTCTTCAAGGAAGTTTTATCATGGGTTAAAGTCATCAAAGAGCTGAAATCAAAGAATCCTAATTCAATTAAGGTTCTTACATTAATTAGGATTCCTAATTCATGAAGGATTCTTATTTTAATAATTCTTTATTCAATAAGGACTACTACTCTGACTAGGATTTTGGCTTAGGGTTTTATGCCCAAGCTATATAAACTTTTGTTTAGTTAATATTATTTTTAACTTAATTTAGTGAGTTTTGGATTTAATTGACCAAGCTTAAGCATGTTTATGATTCCTATAAATTATTGGATCAAGTTTAGAGTCTACTAAGGTTCATTAATCAAAACAATTCTTAGCCTAATTGGTTTGCATGAATTTTTATGTAATTTTTAGTTTTTATTTTTACCTTTATTTTTAAGAAAACCAAATCCTTCTTAGTTTAGATTTCCAAGTCCTTAGACTAAGGTTAATTAGTAGTATAAATATGACTCTATATAGTCTTTTAAAGGATGAGGCATTTTTTTTGTAAGGCAATTTACAATTCATGAATCATGGTACTTTGATAGAATTTTCTATTCGAGGTGTTCGTTGCATGATAAAGGATGTAATATGATCATCAATAGAGCAATTAGCAAGAATATTGTTTTAACTTCAATAATGGATACAATATAATTATCTTTAGAAGATCATCTAAAACTATACAAATTTAAAGTTTTTTTATGCAGATATTGAAGTGGAGGTAACCAAACATTATCTAGTTGAATTTTCTTTTGGTACCAATTATGGAGACTTTGTTTGGTTTCATATAATCCCTCTTAGTACATGTCATAAAATATTAGGAAAGCCATGGATAAAGGAGCAAGATGTTAGACACAATTTATTAAAGAATAAGTCTATTTTTGAATATAACGGGAAGAAAGTGTTTTTATGTTCTTATCCCTTAGAAAGATATCCTCCAAGCTTTAAAGATGATGTTGGGTGATTAACGACTCTTTATGAAAGCTTGAAAAGTACACAAGATTTTGAAATTTTTCAAAGTCATGATATTGTAAATGATATTTAAGAAAAAGAGAGTGAGGTAGAGACAAAATCAAGTAAAGTTGAAGTAATGCGAGATAAAGAATCTTTCAATAAAAAATAAATAGAGTATGGTGATGAGAAAAAGAATGATCTTAAGAACAATAGTGAACATGGGAGAAAATCAAGTGAAATATTTTCTACTAATGTTTGTTATGTTGATAGAATTTATGAAGAGTTTTTAAAGAAAATATTTGCATCCAAAGTTTTCATGGTAACATAAAAAGATCTCTTAAGTCCAATGATACCTCACATCAAGTTGAATTCAAGGATGAATTCTTTTTAAGAATGGTAGAATATTACAATCAAGACTATAGAGATTCTACATTCATATAATAAAAATTTCAAATTCAATGATAGCATCGATTAAAGGCATTTTAGATGAAGGTTCAGAGTTACAATTTATAAATCCAATGGTTTGAATCAAATAAATTCAAACATACTCTTCAAGGAAGTTCTATCATGGGTCAAAGTCATGAAAGACATAAAATCAAAGAATCTTTATTCAAGTAGGATTTTTACTTTAATTAGGATTCTTAATTCATGAAGGATTCTTATTTAGTAAATCCTTATTCAACAAGGACTCCTACTTCAACTAGGATTTGGCTTAGGGTTTTATGTTCAAGCTATATAGACTTTTATTTAGCTAATATTATTTTTAGCTTGATTTAGTGAGTTTTGGGTTTAATTGATCAAGCCTAAGTATGGTTATGATTCCTATAAGTCATTAGGCCAAGTTTAGAGTCCAATAAGGTTAATTAGTTAGACCAATTCCTAGCCTATTTGCTGTGCATAAATTTTTATGTGATTTTTAGCTTTTATTTTCATTTTCCAAGTTAAATTAGAAATAGGAATATCAAATTCTTCTTGGTGTAGATTTTCATTGTCCTTGTTGGACTAGGGTTAGCTAATAGTATAAATATGACTCTATGTAATCTTTTGAACGCCAGAAATGAATATAATTATTTGTATTCTCTTCATGCAATTTATATGCTTTAAGATTAAACTGAGAGTGAGGATTTACTTTCTTCTAATTGCACTAAAAATTAAGGTAAACTTATTAATCTAATTACAATATTTCTCTTATTCAAAAACCTAATTATTTGCATTTTCATACTATTTTATGTAGGGGTTCAATAGGGTGGGAGTTTTTGTTACCATTAGAGCTATATCTTATTATGCATGTAGGTTTGTAACAATCTTTTCATTGGATCTACACCATGTTGTATGGAGGAAAGTGTAGAATTGTCACACCCAGCCCATATCTGAAGTGACATGTTCCAGTAGCAAGAGCATCGATTGTTCCCGAGGAAAAACCGCTACTCCCACTACAAGGGATACATCGTCTCTAAGGTCTAATAAAAATTTGTATGGGTACACGTCCCTGTATCCAGTGGTGAAAGAATTTACAGCATGGCATCCATTTATTAAATACATCAAACCCTGGATAAACATTCAATCCATCACACAATACCAATTGGCAAACATCTTAATTATATGATATAAACATACGGTTCAAGTCTTACATTAAGGGTTCATTACTATTACATGACAGGTTCACCACCAAAAATACAATACTGACTACTGCCCCAATGATCAACAGAAGCTACGCTAATAAAAATAGATCGGAGTATGCCTCAATGGTCCCGTACCACTTCGAGAAAAATTGTTCTCTGCTGATGACCTCTAACGCTCCTCTAATCGCTCTCCCGAAGGCTCTGAACCTACGTTCATCAAATGATAAACGCTGAGTATAAAACTCAATGGTGCTAGGTAAACATAGATACATACACAGATATGAATACATAGCAAGCCATAAGGAGTAATTACATCCAACATATTCATCATGCATTACAATCACTAGCATTGACATAAGACATATCTTCATAGAATACATTTCCCATACACGCAATGTAAATGCAATCATGCTCTACGTACCTCCTCTTCCTCATTTCTTACATTCACTCTTGTTTTCCTGTAATTGTGCATATTCCTTTCGCACATACTGGGTCCCTATAGGTATTGGTACTCATCTCCCGAAGGAGGGCATTTAACTGTGTGGTGCTTTGCACCCATTTCCTACTGTAGGTCTCGAGACTCATCTCCCATAGGGAGGGCATAATCTAAACGATTCCTTAAAGGAATCCTATCATTTGTCATTTTGACCTAGTATGCCCAGAGCTTAGCTTTACCCTCATCACTCTTTCTTTCTTTTCTTTCTTTTCTTTTCCTCATCACCATGCATGCCATGAATGTATCATGCCCAAGTGCTTCATGACAAGATATATACCCATTCCATCATAAGGAAACAATGAAAACACCGTAACAATCACATATCATCATTAAACATTATTTTCAGACCTTACTTAAGTATTAAAAGAGGGAAACAAGCCAAACATCATTACTAGCATATATAACTAGCATATACAACGCAACTAGCATAAACCTGAAACAATAAAACTTCTAGCGTAATCCTGTAATCCCATTACTAACATCACTGCTGTTGGCTTTTAGCTCTCATACTTTTAGATACTTAAGAAATCTTCCCCTGATATTTCTAAGGGTTTTAGGAAGTTAAACTTAAGAGAAAAGTAATGAAAAACCCTCATACTTATCTGTTGATGGATCTTGGTATGCCCGTATTGACCAAAACATCCTGACAAGAAAAAACTCTTGTGAGCACATGTACGGCTAGACAACCTTATGGTACGCCCGTACGACCTTTAAGAACCTAAGACCCTTCATCTCCCCTATTTGGTACGCCCGTACGGTATCCCGTACGCTCGTACCACTGTCATTCTTCCACCTATAACTCTTTCTACCCTCATTCCCTAAGTACCTAAGTCATAATTCAAGCATAAACACTTTAAACGAGTTCTTCTGATTCCCTGATGAAGAACTTGGCCCTTTAAACGGTCGCCTCATTAACTCGGAATGGGCACTCTCCTCTTGCATCGTCCACTCTTGGTTCAACGTATTTGCCATCAATGCTGAGAAATCTTCATAATTAAAACCTTGAATGAATGCTCGAATCTAAAAATTCAAACTTTGTTCGAATCTTTTACATCTCTCTTGACCAGAAGTCAGTATATTGGTCACATAATAAGCTAACCGTGTGAACTCCCTTTCGTATTCTGCAACCAACATGTCCCCCTATCCCAAACTAAGGAACTCATGCAGCTTTTGATATGTATATATTGTCGGTACATATTTCTGGCAGAATGTCCTCTAAAAGTCATCCCATGTCAGTACTGGAGGGTCTGCCATACTCTGTGGAATAGTCTTCCACCATTCATAAGCATCCTCCTGTAACAAAGAAATAGTATACTCAAACTTGGCTACCTCGAGGAACTTCAGCTGATGTAGAACTCTCTGTGTCCTCTCTAACCACATCTCTACTTCATACGGATCCATTATCCCAACAAAATCGATGGCTCCATACGATCTCAACTTTGTAAAGTCTAACTTGTATTCTTCTCTTAATTCTGGTGAGGGTGGAGCTGGAGTAACAGGTAGAGCCTGACCCCGTGCCCATAAATACTGGGGAAACTGAGCAAACTGGGCTACCATCGGATCAATTACTGAGGCATCTGCTCTCTCAACCCAAGGTGCCCTTTCACTAGGTTCCCTCTGTCCTTCCTGTCTCGACCGTCTCTCGCCTCTATCCCCTGTATCGGATGTACTCTCTTGGGGATTAAAGTTACCCCCTCCTTCCTCACTCACTATAATAGCTCGGTTTGTTATAGAACCTAATCTGTAACACAATAACATAAATCATAACAGTCAGTAGCAGTAAGGACTAGAAACTCCTGCGTGTAGCCTATTAATCATTGGCAGTAGTCTTAACTGACAGACAAATACATGGCAAGCTAAACCATAGCTTTGATACTACTTAAACATGTCACACCCAACCCATACCTGGAGTGACATGCTCCTGTAGCAGGAGCATCGATCATTCCCGAGGAAAAATCACTACTCACACTACAAGGTATATATCGTCTCTAAGGTCTAATAAAAATTCGTATGGGTACACGTCCTTGTATCCAGTGGTGAAAGAATTTACAACGTGCATACATTTATTAAAAATATCATACCCTGGATAAGCATTCAATCCTTCACACAATAGCAATTGGCAAACATCTTAATTATATTATATAAACATACGGTTCAAGTCTTATATTAAGGGTTCATTACTATTGCATGACAGGTTCACCACCAAAAATACAGTATTGACTACTGCCCCAATGATCAACAAAAGCTACACTAAAAAAAATAAATCAGAGTATGCCCCAACGATCCCGTATCACTTCAAGAAGAATTGTTCTCTGCTGACGACCTCTAATTGCTCTCCCGAAGGCTTTGAACCTACGTTCATCAAATGATAAATGCTGAGTATAAAACTCAGTGGTGCTAGGTAAACATAGATACATACACAAATATGAATACATAGCAAGCCATAAGAAGCAATTACATCCAACATATTCATCATGCATTGCAATCACTAGCATTGACATAAGACATATCATCATAGAATACATTTCTCATACACACAATGTAAATGCAGTCATGTTCTACGTACCTCCTCTTTCTCATTTCTTACATTCACTCTTGTTTTCCTATAATTTTGCACATACTGGGTCCCTATACGTACCGGTACTCATCTCCCAAAGGAGGGAATTTAACTGTGTGGTGCTTTACACCCATTTCCTACTGTAGGTCTCGAGAATCATCTCCCATAGGGAGGGCATAATCTAAATGATTCCTTAAAGGAATCCCATCATTTTTCATTTTGACCCAGTATGCCCAGAGCTTAGCTCTGCCCTCATCAATCTTTCTTTCTTTTCTTTTCCTCATCACCATGCA